>PVKS010007120.1:55884-74677 GCA_004027875.1 Aplodontia rufa | reverse complement strand
GGTCTAGAAACATGAGTTAAATCCAGATAAGATGTAATGCTTTACAATCTAATACCTTTTTTTAGAGTTATAAAGGGAAAGGGAAGGGAGGGATAAGGGAGGGTAATTGGGAGGGGCACTCCTGGGGACAATTGCAATATCCAGAATATTTACACATTTTATACACATTTTATATTATTTTGTTAAAATCTTGTAAGGTTGTTCAAAAATAAAATATATAAAAAAATTTTTTTAAAAATAAAAAATAAATAAAAAACAAATAAGGGGTGATCCTAACATAGCATTTCCATTCTAGAATCCTGTGCCTGGAATAACTTAACAGCACTGAGCTGCTGTCAACAGATGTCTCAGCGAATGCCGCCTTGTTTGCCTCCTCAATCAGCGTAGCTTTATAAGTTTGAAATTAAAAAAAAAATACACTTATCTAAGTTATATATAAGCCGTTCAAAACTCAAAAAGGAAAGGACTAACGGAAATGCCTTTTTCTCAGTGCCACGATTTTTCTCTAGGTCTCTGAAGTCCACTTGTTGTATGTCGATTCTGGTTTGAGGAACCAGGATTGATCTAGCGACTATGTGAACAACAGCAGACTGGAGGCAAATTCTTACAAAAGGTTGGAAATAAAACCCTCGATGCAAGAAAATAAGGATGAATGCCATCCTCAAGTGACATCTGAGTGATACTAGTTGTGCAGTCCTAAGAACATAGGCAGGACTTGGTGCTTCCATAAGCGGTCAGTGAGTAGAAAACTGCAGTATCCTTCACATCACAAGCTGACCAGACAGGCAAGGATCCTCAACATGAACCCCCGCCTTTGTTTCACCTAAATTAAATAGCTGTTATAGGTCAACTGCACAGCACACAATAAGATATTAAATGAAAGTCTAATTTATGGAATTATCAGCTTGTAGAAATATTTTGATTAAAAATGTAAGAAAAGATCATATAACAAAAAGTCTATACTTGCAATTTAAGACTTTTCAAAAGACATTTGAAAATGAACATTACTGTATCAAAAAATAAAGCACAGAAAACCCATTACCAAGAAGTATCTCACCTTGGATGGTCAATACTGGTAAGGGGGTAAAAAAATCACTATTTATTCCATTGCCCATGTTGGAAACCCAAGGCCATCCTTGGTTCCTCGACTCTACAACCACTACCATTTCCTCTGGATTCCACTTTAACATTCTTCACATCCTTTGTTGCTTTTCTCAACACTCACCCCTTATGCTTACCTCTGTTATCATAAAACTGCTTTTTTGGGGGGTACCAGGGATTGAACCCAAACTGTTTAGCCACTGAGCCATATCCACCACCCCACAACTTTTTTTCTTTTTGGAGATAAGCTCTAAGTTGCTTAGGGCTTCACTAAATTGCTGAGGCTGCCTTTGAACTTGCCATCCTCCTGCTTCAGCCTCCGCGGTCGCTGGGATTTCAGGTGTGCACCACCACACCCAGCCAAAACTGCTCTTCTAAGTCATCTTCCTCCCCTGGACCTCCCATCTCCACACCCCTCAGTAAATTGTGTTACTATGATGCTTAAAAACCCGGGCCCTCAACATCCAAACTCCACACACATTCTTCAAAATCTGGTGTCTGTCTGACTTCCTAGTCTTGTCTTCTGACTTTCTGTAGCCACATCCCCAATTCCTTCTTTCCTTCTGTAGCAAGCCCTGGTTTTGTTTGTGTGTGTGTGTGTGTGTGGTTTTGCCTCGGGGCCTCTGGTCACTGGATCAAGTATTTCTCCTTTCCAGTGCCTCCCCCATCCAGATGCTCTTTTGGCTTCAGGACTCCCCTTCCTCATCCCTCTGAGCAGTGCCCTCTCGTCCCCCTCCCTTGGGCAGAATTCATTTGCTCCTCTTCTGTATTCTCATGACACCAGGCAGCTACTTACTTTTCACTTTGGATTATAGTTATGTCACTTACAGGTCTATGGCTTTTTTTTAGACAATGACTTGCTATTACAGCTGACACCAGGCTGGCATGGAGTGGACACAGAACTGAGCCAAACTTCTTTGTAAACACAAATTCAGGCAATATGATCTTTGGATTACAAATTCCAAAGTTTCAGTTAAAAAGGAAATACAGTTTAATAGGTAAGAATGGAAACCTGCTCAAACAGCATAGGCTTAGTTCACTCTAGGAAATTATTTGAATATTCTGTTATTCCGTTGCTTCAAGTGTACATTGTTGACAACGGGTCACCTCAAAGAATTGACCTTAGGAGTAAACAAAATCATGTGTGTCAAGCTTGTTCAATAATGTCTGCCACATATTATTTTTAAAGAGGACAGTGAGAGAGAGAGAGAGAGAATCAATTTTATTTAGTTTTTCATGTCACTTTCATTGCTGTGACACTTTGTTGTGTATGTGGTGCTGGGGTTTGAACTTGGATACTCGTGCATGTCAGGCAAGCACCGTAACTGCTGAGCCACCACTCCAGCCCCATGTCTGATACATTTTAAAGGCTAAATGTTAGACACAATTGCTCTCACACTGATATGAAGACTCGGCATTCCACATCTTTTTTTCCCAAAATATAAGACTTCTACCCTAATCAGGATTTAAGGGAAGAGTAGAATTCTCACAAAACTTACTATCTAGCTGAATGGCAAAGGCTAGTCATTTAACCTCTCAGCCTCTCTGTTGCTACAGAGGTTAATAGTTAATAGTTGTAAACTAGTTAATAGTTGTAAACTAGTTAATAGTTGTAAACTAGTTAATAGTTGTAAACACTAAAAGATAACATGAGCTTGGAGGCATATTATAGACTGTCCCCCAAAATAAAACTCCCACTAGTCATTATTATGAGGTCAGCCATCCCTGAAAGAATCCCATCTAGAAATATGGTCTAAAAGCATGAGGTTGAGACACATTTAGAATTCCCAAGTCCAATCAATATTTCTGAGCACTAAGCCACAGGAAAATACGATTGGCTATAAAAGACATCCATGGCTTAGCAGACAGCCACAGGCTGCATGGAACAGAATGCTTGGAAACAAAATTCAAGCTTTGACAGTGCTTATTCAACTCTAAATCAGAAAAGAGAAAAAGGGACTCTGAATCTAAAGGAAGAGTCTATAAGAGAAAAAGTACACCATGTTGAGAAGCCAGAGAAACACCAGGGTTTACTGTGGCATCAGTGAAACATCAAACTAATCCAGCAACCTTTGCTGTGATTCCAGTCACCAAGCAATGTCCTTCTCATACAAACATCCTTCCTTCCTGGTCACTCTTCTCCAGAAAGTGGGATGCCTGCCTAATAGAAACAAATACCCAGATACTGAAAGGACATGTTCTCTGGAAAATAATAAATTGTATCTTAATAAAAATCAGATGTTTGTCATTATTGTTCTTAATTCATTAATGTGAGCCAGACTCAAAGAGCTTCCTAACATCAGGAAGACATAGCAAAATAAATAAAAAAATAAATAAATAAATAAATAAAATAAAATAAAATAAAAAATAAAATGTATGTCCCAGGATATATCAAACTATTGCTTCCCTCTAAAACCTCTCTTGCTGGCCAACCCATCAGGCCCCATGACATCTACTCTGATAATATTTGCTTAACACCAACCAGTAGAGTATAAGGACTCAGTTTGCTGATTTCCATCTTAGAAAAGATCAAACATTACATGTACTTTTCTTCCTCATGCATAGAGAACCACCTCAACATAATATTAGCCATCTTGTCAAAATCCACACATCAAGATGTTAACAGGTTAAGAGCCTTAGTACCACTCTAGAGTGCAACATCAAATCCACTTTCACATTTACAGTCAATTTCCCTGATTACTCACTACTGCTATGAATAGTAGGAAGGAATATATTAATAATGCCTGTATAGATATACTTACTGTGGTACAGTTTCATAAAGCTGATGAGAGGAGGGCCTTTCCACTCTGGTCCTCACTGAGGCACAGCTGAAAATGAACCCAACAGAGCCATTTCAAAGTTATGTAAATGAAAATAGCACTTAGCATTTCATTTTTGAAATAGTCAAATTAACACCAGCAAAAACAAACCAAATGCCTTCCAAGTGTTTTAAATCAAAGAACTACAGTGGATTTCACAGTTTACTTCTTAGTTGAGGATGGTATCTCTAAATATGGGCTAGTTTTGAAAAGCTTCCTGGTAAGATAAATATAGGCACCAAGAGGCATGCTAAATGGGGAAAAGAAAAGTGAGCCCTAAATTTTATTTTCAAAATCTATCAAATGAAAATATATATTCTATTAAGAAAAGAGAGATGCTCACCTCCCCTCCTTGCTCTCAAAAAGGAGGATGTGTGAAGTGCTGAGGCTCCAGAGAGCAATATTTGACTCACAGCAGCGAAAGTGGTTTCACACATGTGTTACTGTACCAGTCCAAATAGATGCAGAAATACAGTCACTTGCTCAGCAAGGCGTTTACGTTTGCTTATGAAATTCAGATATCTTCCCTGAAAGCACAAAGTTGTTTTTAGTTTATTATAGTCCCATCATACATAAGTGCTACTAAATGGGCCTGTAGTCAAATTTATTGAAAATATTTTGTGCTGCAATAATTCCTCAGATTTTTAAAAATGAAATAAAATTGATATATCTACATAAACAATTAACTAAACTAGCATTCCTATTTTCAAAGTAAAAAAATGAACTCTATCTTAATATCATCCATAATTTAAATTCAACGTATTAAAGAGAAAGGGATCCAGAAGGCAACTAGACCCTTGCTTATTAGCAGTGAGCTCCATTCATTCACACCAGGTCACCCAAAGGGCTTTTGAATATGGCAGAAAACTGGCAAGAAGAGCCGGTCCAAATTAGCAATTAACTATGATTAACTATGATATATTTCCCAGTTGTGGAAAAAAAAAGCAGCATCCCCAAACTGGACCGCTATACAAACTCTGCGTCTGCCAAAGACCTGTTTAAATCAAATCAACCTAGTGATGTGAAGGCGTCTACATCTGTCACTCCTGGGGTCTTACCCCACCCAGCCCACAATCTTCTCAGAGAACTTACAGTGTCCATCGACCCACAGTGGATAGCCTTCTAGTGTGTACCAGAGGCACCAGCCCGGCTGGTGTGACCTTGACCCCAACAGGGTCCATCAGAATTTCTCTCCCAAGAGTTTGGAATTAACAGAGACCAGCCAGCCACTCTGGACCTTGGTCTCAGAGCATGCACTCTCAGGGGCTGCAGTGCAAACCTGGTGATCACACACTGCATAGCAAACACCCAAGCAGAGAAGCTGTGGAGAGGGGAGCAGGTGTGCTGGGGGAGTAAAAGGGAAGAGAGAAACAGGAGAGCCCTGTGGACTTCGGAGGGGAGAGAAAGGGAGGTAGTACCTGCTTCCAACGGCATCCCAGCTCCTATTTCTAGTCCCTCAGCTCTTGCTTCTTCTATTCCACTCTCCCTTCAGCTAGCTGAAGTAGTTCTACAGCTTAATCTACTACAGCTTTTCCTGCCTTCGTTTCCCGCCTTCTTCCTGCCATGTGAAGCGGATCACCTGGACAAGCACATTTCTTGTTTCTGACTGCATCCCTGGCATGGTTTTCCAGTAGAATTCCTTGACAGTGTTGCTATAGGTGTATATTGCTGCAGTAAACGAGGCCAGTTTGAAAACAACCTTTGTTCTCTTCCTCTTTTGAATGTTGGACTTTTAGCCCCCTTTATTAAAAGGTGCTTCCTTTTAAAATCTGCTTGCCCTTAATCAGAACCAGAAGCGCGCCATCAACAGTTTGCAACAACAAAAATTGGTGACAACTGCTTGCAGTTTTCTCCCCCTTCGCTTTGATTTCTGGCTAGAAGTCTGGTACGCAACTTGTTTGCAGCCTTTAAAAAAATAAAAGACTTTCTATCTGACTTTCTGTATTTTTTAATGATTTAGCACATTGACCTGCCAAAAAGCCCAAGGCTCAAAAACCCTAATAAGGCCTTATAATAGAATCTCTCCTCAGAACAAATTTCCCCTTAAGAGCACCTGAGTCAGCCGGTTCACTCTAACAAATCCCTTAACAAGTTCTCCAAATCTCTGCAAAACCAGAAGAAAGATGGGTTCCCAAACAGGCAACCAAACATCCAAGCCAATGCGAAGTAGCAGCAAGGAAATGGTTCCAACCCTGGAAACAATATGGACTATTTTCAGTAGATATTGATCTTATAATTTTGGAAATTTGAATCTTACCTTTTATTTTTTTTTTCCCCTCCAGATGTGAGGCTCGAAATTTTTGAGACTTCATGTTCTTATTGGAAATGCTCGTGAAGGTCACGAAGGATTGTTGTTTGGAGTACGCAGGTGTAAGACATTTATATCCAGTGATGTTCATGAACTGATTCATCAGAGGTCTTTTTCTACCTTTCTCACAGGTGAAAATCTCCAGCCAGGTGACACCTTGTACACAAGCCCCAACTGAAAATTGTCTCCTAGAGTTTAAGAACTATTAAACAAGTAATCATGACCTGCTCTCTTTTCTCTCTCTCCCTTCCTCCCTCTCTCTCTCTCTCTCTCTCTCCAGAAAGAGGAAAAAAGGACACAAGTGTTTTGCAAAATCTATAACATGACAGAGGTATAGAGCAAATGGCTGACTCACCTTGGTGGCAACATTCTGTTTTCTAGGGTGTAGAGAGTACACCCTAGACTACCTCCCAACCTGGGAGGTAGTCTGGACTGGGACCCCTTGAAGTTCCTTCCAGGCATAAAGTTTTCTTATTAATTAACTCCTAGGAATACATTTTTATTAGCCTCTTTGTAGAAATAGTAACAAACAGAAGGTGTAGCTATGGGAGCATTTTAGACTTTATTTAAAGCTCACATTCATTAATAGATTTTGCCTATTAGTCAAAGGCCTTTCTGTAAATTGGATTCCAGGATTCAGGACACGGTCTCTTTCTGGCCTCCACCTCCTCCCCCGCTGGCTCACTTCCTCTCGGTACCATGACTCCAACAATCCTTTGCTAGCCCAGGGAACCTCAATCTGTTGATCCTCCCACCTTTGCAAGGTCCCCCAGCACCCCCTGTCATCACCCTTTGCATGTAACAGCTCAGCTTTCGTGGTCCATCATGATAATTGCTCCCCTGGTCAGACCCTTCATTCCCTGGACCCTCTCTCACTTTGTCTTCCTTGGTTGGCAAAACTCCAGCTCCCTGCCTAATCCAAGCTGCACCTGCTCAGTTGCTGTGGCTGGAGACAGGCCAGTCTCTGTTGAAATTCTCAACCATAGCCTTGAAGGGGGCTCTTGTGGCTGGTGGGCAATTCTGCCATGATTTCCAAGGCCATGCTCTCTTGCTAGCCTTTACTGTTGGTTTATATCTTCTTTTTCATCAAAGTCTCCAATACTACTGGACCTATTTTCTTTCAGCTGTCACCCTGCTTCCACTGAGAAAATTGAAGTAGTCACTAAACATTTCCACAAGCTGCCACCATCACATTTACCCACACCTGCGCACCTGTGCTACAGCTCCGCCTCTTTCCTGTTACTGTGAATAAGCTGCGCTCCCCTTTGGGGCCCTAGACTCCATCCCTTCTCACCTACATCCCCCTACCATTATCAACTTTCCCACTTCTTCCATATCTTTCCCACCAGCAAACATGACATCAATTATTTCTTCTTAACCACTGTTTCCTGCTTACCCAACACCTCCACTCAGTTGTCCAATATGTACTTTGAACTTCATTTAGCTAAAACCAACATCTCGGTGTCCCACTGCCAAATCCCAGACATCTCCCACAGCTTCCCACCTCAGCTGATGGCATCTCCATCCTCTAGCTGCCAAGATGAAAGCTTTTTGAATAGTCATTTCATTCATATTCCATACCTAATCTATCAAGATACTTTTTTTTAAAGAGAAAGGGAGAGCAAGAGAAAGAATCGATTTTATTTAATTTTTCATGTGGCTTTTGTTGCTCTGAGACATCGTTGTGTACATGTTGCTGGGGTTTGAACTCGCGTACTTGTGCATGCAGGGCAAGTGCCATAACCACTGAGCCACTGCTCCAACCCTCAACAGATACTTTTGACTAGCTTCAAGATATATCCCAAATTCAATTACTTCTTTGCTGCTTCCAATGCTGTAGCCTGGTTAAATTCACCATCATTTCTCATGGGTTTTCACAATGGTCATCCAACAAGCCTTTTATCACCTTCAGGCCCTTCTCACTACAACAGCACAGGTGATAATATTAAAACATTAGGGCAGAGAGTGTGTATTAGCAGTGGAGGGCTTGCCCTAGCATACCCAAGGTCCTGGGTTTGATGTCTGGTACCAAAAACTACATAAACGTATTAGATATCTTGTGTCACATTTCTGCTGCAAGCCTTCCAGTGACTCCCATCTCACATGGAGGTAAAACTGGAAACCATTGAATATCCTACAAAACCCTCCTGCATAGTAGGTTTTCCCTGTACCCATTAAGGCCGAGTTTGTCTCTTCCGGCTCTCACGTTCCATTCTGGCTTCCTTTCTCTTCTTTGTTCCTGCAGTGCAGTCAGGTCCAGAGCCTCTTTCTATAGAAAGCCAGAGTTCATTCCCTCCCTGTTTTCCAATCTTCACTCAACTGCTGTCTCAGGCCCTCAGCAAAGTCTATTTGAAAATTCCAACTCCTCCCAGCTGTGCCCAGTTCTTCCCCACTGCCACCTCCTCCAGTTCACTGCTGCCACCCAGCGCTATTTTTATGCTGCACTTGTTGTGCTGGTGTGTACGCTTCTTTGATAATAGGGGACAATAAGCTCAAACACAAGTTTCATGAAGCAGGGATATTCTCTACTGCTCTACACCAAGCACCAGGAGCAGTGCCAGGCACAAGAGAAGCCTCAAAATTGTTTGTAGAATAAATTAAGAATCGTGTAAGTGACACCACCAGACCACTTACCACCCCGGTTTGCAATGCACGTCCATCTTAGGTGGCACCATCTTGCCTAAGGCAAGCATTGTGAAAAGCCACTCTTATCAGCACATCTTTAGGCTGGTAGAACTGCTGATTGATAGAAATTAGGACCAAAGGGAAGAAAGCTGTTATCTATCACATGTGCTCTGTATCAGCCTGCTCTGGCTGCCATAATAAACTACTAGACAGGATGGCTTGGACGGCAAAGATGTATTTTCCCCAGTAACTTTGCAAGATCCTGTCTCAAAATAAAAAGCAAAAAGGGTTGGGGATGTGGCTCAGCGGTGAAAGCACTCTGGGCTCAATCCCTGGTACCAAAAAGGGGGGGGGAGGTATTTTCTCATGGTTTGGAGGCTAAAATTCCAAGATCAAGGTTCCAGCCAATTCAGATGAGCATTTTCTTCCTGAAGGCAGACAACCTCCTTCTCTCTTATCCTCATTAGACCTTTCCACAGGATGTACTCGGAGAAGGAGCGCTAGCTGTCTGGTGTGTCTCAGACAGACACTGTTATGACTTGAATATGGTTAGTATGTCTCCCAAAACTTTGTGTGTTGACATTTAATCTACATTGGGAGGGATTAGAAGGGTAGAAATTGGCTGAGTATAGTGATACATGCCTGTAATCCCAGTTACTTGGGAGACTGAGGTGGGAGGATTGCAAGTTTGAGGCCAGCCTCAAAAATTAAAGAGGGTGGAAACTAAATCTATGATATTTAGAGGTGGGGCCTTTGGGAGGTGATTAGATACAGTCTTTATGATAGAGATCCATGATTGAATCCAGCTGACCACATGAGAAGAGAAAGACCAAAAGAAACATTCATTCACACACACCAAGGGATGCCCTGTGTCCCTCAGGACTACTAGAAGGGTGGCCATTACCAGATATCCCTCTTTGTTCATCCTATACTACCCTAAGAATTCAACCCTTCAACCTTTAAATTATCTGAATTATCTTTATGATCATTTTATGTCTGAAATTATCTTCCTTTGCATAAATAGTAATAGCAATTATGGCCATAAAACTGATACATTGATCAATTACATGCATTAGGGATAGACAAAATCATATCACATCTTTTCTTTTCCTGGCTTCCACAATTTTTAAATACTGGTTTTTTATTCAAGTTTCTCTTATCTATTTGCATCTAGAACAAAACTGTGACTTTCTTGATGATCATAACCATATCACAATCATGTATTTAATTCCCTAGAGCAATAGTTCTCACATTGTGATCCCTGGTCTAGCAATATCAGCGTTACCTTGGAACTTGTTAGAAATGTAAATTCTTATGTGACACCCAAGGCCTTCTGAATCAGAAATTCTGGAGTTGAGGCCCAGCAATCTGTGCTTTAACAAGCCTTCAGGTGATTTGGATGCTAAAGATTGAGAACCAATGCCCTAGAGCATCCAAAACAGTCCCCTGAACATTTATGCAATCCACATTCATTCAATAAATATTTATAGAGTGCCTACTATCTGCCTGGCATTAAGCTAGGATATATCTCAAAAGCAGAAATGAGCCCTACCCCCATGAGTTTGTAGGCTAATGAGGAAAGAGACATTATTAAGTAATCTCATGAATAAATATAAAATGGCAGCTGTCATAAGTTGTATAAAGAAAAGGCACATGAAACCTTATAATGCTATGAAAACTTCTAATGCAGAATTGATCTTGTCTGAGGTCTGTTTCTGAAAAGGTGTTACTTAAGCTGGAAATGAAGGTGGAGCAGGATGAAATCACCTTTAAGATGGGGTGTGGGGGAACAGCATGTTCGCAAGGCCCTTGAAGGAGAGCCTGGCCTGCATGGTGGGGTCTCAGAAAGTTGGGAGAAGCATAAAGAGAGAGCTTCTGTCCCCAGTTGAAAACTGTGGGCTTTCCAAAATAATGGACAGTAATTGCAGAATGTTTAAAGCAGGGGTAGGGTTGGAAGGTGATGTGATTATAGTTATGTTCTAAATAGATCACAATATGGAAAAACCAGTTGCAGGGCAGAAGAGGTCGTGTCAGGATAAGTTAAAAACTTTTGCTGTCATCCAAAAAAGGAAAACAGCAATCCTAACCCCCAGAAATGGGAAAGCAGGAAGGAGGACTTTAAAAAACAGGAGGTAAAACTTGACAAAATGTGATGACAGATTGGATGTTCAAGACAAAGAGAACTTAGTGTCAAGGGTGACTCCAAGGTTTCTGGTTTGCATAATGGAAGAACGATGGGACTACTTCCTAAATAACAAACCCTAAACCGGAAGTAGGTTTGAGGTCAGTAGACCAATTCACATAAAAATAGAGCTCTTGCCTGACATGCATGAGGATCCAGGTTCAAACCCCAGCTCCACATACACAATTTAGTGTCAGAAAAACCAAACCCAGATAAAAAATTAAATAAAATAGAAAAAATGAATTTAAAAAAAAAGTGAATGAGTTGTGTGGGTGCACAGGGGGGAGAGCAGTTTTTAAGTAGAGGTCATAAACGACCTTTGCTTTTCTTTTTCCTGTTTTTTTAAGAGCCTGCCATTTGATGAGTTTTTCTTTTATTTTTTTAATTGAGGACTTGTTGTGCAATCATAAATGCATATAAACACAACATGATATGCATTTGATACTAGTCCAGAATCACACCCACATCACTCACACCCCAGCCTCTTGATTCTTCTAAATGTCTCCTCTAGAACAGTTATAAATGTCCAATTGTGAATTTTCCAGAAATAATTGGATATATAAGTATAATTTGGCTTTTGGGGACAGGGGGGTAAGGAGTATATTACATTGGTGAATGTCTCCCTAGATCCCTCCTTTTCCTCCCTACTTCTGCCCTCCACCCCCTCCTTACTTCTCCCCCCTCCCCCTCTATATATTTATGATTTACCCTAGATTAGGTGTTGTTGCACCTTTGGTGTTTCTAGTACAAGAGCTTGACTACTTTTCACCCAAGCCTGGGTTTTGCTCTGGCCTCCACAAATGAGGGAAAACTTTCAACTCTTGACTCTCTGGGTTTAGCTAATTCTGTTCATCATGATTTCTTCCACTGCAATCCATTTACCTTCAATGGAAGCAATATTATTGTTTCTAATAGCTGAGTAGAACTCCATTGTATACCAATGGATCTTGGATCCATTCACCCATTGAGGGGCTTCTGGATTGATTCTGTCCGGTCCCAACCAGCAGGAACCAGACGGCTCTCATTCGGCGGCTGACTGGGAAAGAAGTAGACCCACTGGCCCTGAGTTCTCCAAACGCTTCATTTCTCCCTTTACCGCGGCTAAAAGCCTCCAAGCGCTTCCCACCTTCCCTCTTTTAGAGGCAAGGCCTTAAAACATCCTTTTTAGAGTCAAGGCTATTCACATTTAGAGTCCCTGTTTCTATTGCTGTACTAGAGTCCCTATTTCTGGGGCCGGGGCTACTACCTGCATCTTCTACCGCTGCAGATCTCTCCGCCGTCGCTGCCGCTGCCGCTGCCGCTGCCGCTGCCGCTGCCGCTGCCGCTGCCGCTGCCGCTGCCGCTGCCGCTGCCGCTGCCGCTGCTCCTTCTTCTTCGCTGCTTCTAACCTGACTAGTCGCTACTCTCTTTATTTATCCATTATAACAACCAATAGGGGTACAGCGCAAACACATTTATCCAATTATACCAAATGAGTGGCCTAATGGCTTAGTCATGCGGTCAGGCATTTCGCCACTAAGGAAGATACAAGCCAGCTGGGACAGAGTTGTTTACCATCAAATCTTTTCTCAAGCCAGCTGGGCCTCATGTTGAGGTCGGTCCCAACAGATTCCATAATTTAGCTACTATAAATTGAGCTACTATGAACACTGATTTTGCTGTGTCACTGTAATATGCTAATTCTAGCACTTCTGGAAAAATACCCAGAAGAGGGATAGCTAGGTCATACAGTGGATCCATCCCTAATTTTTTGAGGTCTCTCCACACTGTTTTCCAGAGTGGCTATACCAGCCTACAATTCCACCAACAGTGTGCTAATATTCCTATCTCCCCACAGCCCCTGCAGTATCGATTACTATTTATATTCTTCATCTTTGCCAATTTGACAGGAATGAGGTAAAATTTTAATATAGTTTTGATTTGCATTTCCCTTATTACTAGTGATTTAGGTAGGCCACCTTTATATGACAGGAGGAAAGAAACATTGAATTTTGATGTGACTAGGGTGCAATTTTTAAAGGGAAGTTGATATAGGTGTTTCCTGGGAAATAAACCCAGTAATCTGCTAGGGAAGGGTGGAATGTAGGGTTGAGTGGTATTGTGGAGGAGATGGCCCAGGAGGTTGGTGAATAGTGGAGAGGATCTGAAGAGTTGTTGCAGAGGACAAAAGATTTCATGGGAGAAATAGGATTGCCTGGAAATATTAAGGTTAGTACATAAACTTTGCCCAATATCCATCTGACCTAGGGGGCAAACTTGTCCAGTAGGGCTCAGAGTGTCACTGTGGTCAGGAGGAAGTCTGATTTGTTGTGTTATTCAAATATGAGGAAAAGATGGAGTGGAAGAATGTGGAGCATAACAATGGTACACAGAGGAGAGAACGAATCACGAGTGATGAAGGAATTCTATGAATATTGTACTTCATTCTTTCAAATTCCATGTGTGAAGATGATCATAGCTAGTCCATTTTACATAGGATTGGATATCATCCGAGTAACCTTACACTGCTACTTCTAACCTTGCTTCAAGGCAGCCCTCATGGAACTATTCCATTCTTTGCTTGAATTTTGTCTGTCACCACTTCTCTTCATATGTTCCATCTGATGAGCCCAAAATGCAGTGAGCCTGACTGTAACATTAGGGGCTAACCCCAGGGAGAGGTTCCAGGATCTCATTACTGGTGACCTGATTGGGAATGAAAGGGCCTTCATTATGCCCATAGCATTGATAAAAGCCACTGTGTCCTTTCTAACGCTGCCTGCTGTCTAGCAAGGGTCAAAAACCAGCCTCTGTCTGCCTCACCTAGATAATACACATCTCCTCTGAGTCAGACAGAAACAGGGAGATGAGCCTAGAAAAGTTCACACTCCTAATATTTATTGAGGACCACAAAGATCTTTTTCAGGTTATTGATATCAATGCTTATTGTATTCGAAATTAAAAGTGATTCTCCTATCTGATTCTGTTTCCAATCTGTCATTTGGGTTGAAATACATATAGAATATTTGGCTTCATAAGGATGTGCATTTGGAAAAGAGAGGAATATTTCATAGACTTTCAGAAAATTGTAAATAGTTTTCTTTAGGACTTCACCAAATCTTTACCAGTGGAAATTTCTTAAAAGATCGTTGCAGTACAGAATCCAGAAATGTAACAATATACTTCTCATACTGTGCACCCTCTAAGAAAGCAGAAATGAAAATAGCCAGTAGCATCTTAGTATTATGATACAAATAATTTTGACCTTGCAGAAACCCTGCATGCGTTGTGGGAGCCCTCAACAGCCCCTAGACTGCACTTTAAAGACTGTTGCTTTAGCATCTCTGCAAGGAGCTTGTAGGACATGAAATGGGTAGATTCAATTACAAGACAGCATGCCAGGTATTAGCACCACCGTCTCCAACAGGTGCTTTTCACTGACTGGAATGTAATAGTGAAACATCAGAGTTCAGGGGAGAATTGCAATGATTCATGTAAATAACCTGTGTTTCAGGTGGGGAAACTGAGTACAGCACAAATCAGAGCAGAATGATGAAACTGAAGCTGCCTGCTGATTTGGGAGGGTCAGACACAATTCATCTCCAGGGGTTGTGGAAAGCATCCTGGGGATCTTAAATGTCTGGAGTATTTTTATTGCCTCAGTCCTCCGTATCACAAAGGCCAAGGAGAAAACACCACACCCTCATGATACTAGACATCTTTAAATTCTAGAACTAGCGTCTTTTGTTATTCATAAAGTTTTCCAGGCAAACCCATTGATGTATGTCTGACTTTAAGACATCTTAGAGGTATGAATGGCTGGCAACCTAAAGGAAAAAAATTAGAAAAAAAAATAAGAGGAATTGCTTTTTATAGTCATTATAATTTCTGCAAATAGTGTCCTTGGATTTGTGCAGCGCACAGCCTGTGCAGCTATATACAGCAGTCCTGGCCAATAGTGGGAGAATGGTTACATACATTATAGTAAACTACACGATGTCATAGTGTCAAGTCAGTAACATCATAATTATCTAACAATAGGAAAATGTTTATGATATAAGGATTGTTAAAGAAAAATAAGATGCAAACAGCTTCCAAATGATTACAATATTATGTGTATTTAATATCATGCAGAAATACATTCTCCAGTTTTTTTATTCTGTCTACTAATTCAACCTAAATAAAATCACTATATTCAGGGGAATGACCACATCATACCTTTGGTTCACATTGAGTCTTCACTGAACTAAAATTGATCAGTTTTTTCATATATCCTATGCCTAGCCATGTTCAGCCCTCCCATCTTCCTCCCCATCGTCTCTAACGCCTCCACCACAGAGCCCAAGAGTTTTCACAGAACCTCCTCAGGGGCTACAAGAGAGGTAAGGAATGGCAGGGAAGGGGTCTTCAGTTCCTCCACTCCCACTTATTCCAGAACTGATTTTTCTTACATATGAGAATTCTGGTAAGAGTTCATTTGAGGGGCTGGAGCGGTGGCTCAGTGGTTACAGCGCTTGCCTGGCTTGCGCAAGTACACGGGTTCAAACCCCAGCACCCACATACACAACTAAGTGTCAGAGCAACGAAAGCCACGTGAAAAACTCAATAAAAATTAATTCTCTCTGTCTCTCCCTCACACTGTCCTTCTCTCTTTAAAAAAAAAAAAAAGTGTTCATTTGAGGCAAGTGCTTCGTGGAAAAATAACCTTAAATACCATGGCCATAGCTCATATCCATGCAGGAGGGAATTAGGACCCCCAGGAAGCTTTACATTTTCTTCCTACTGCATTGTGTCTCATCGGTTAAGATCAGCATTGCAAACTTAGTGTACTTGCAATTTTGATGTTGTCATCCACTGTATTTTTCGTCCCTCCCAGCTTTATGCCATCTGCAAGTGTCATTAGCTTGACAGCTCTGTCCACCAACTAATTCTGTAATAAAAATGTTGAAAAGAAAAAGTCCCTTGAACAAGCCCCTAGACACTGCCCTCTGGGTGTATTAATTCATTAATTGGTGCTCTCTGGGACTGATTTTTCAAATCAGTTTTCAAGCTATGTAACTATATATAGTGACTCTCTCACCTTGAGCCCAAATTGAGATTCGGATATTTCTAGCAGAATGGACAAGCCTGAGAAGGACAGATTTGCAAGAGAGTCAATTGTCTGAGAACTTCCATTGGGGACTGAAGGAGAATTGTGTACAGATACCTGGAGGTAAAGGGGGTGATGTGATAACAGTGTCACTCCCCGATACAGTCCTATGGGTTGGGATCAAGATGTTGAGGGAAGGACTCTGGGACAGGGGATTCCCACAGGGCTGCTCAGGTCCCTTGTGAACTGAAAAGTTCAATAGTAAGTGGGGGAGGAGAACTTTCCTTCGCTGAGTTCACTTAAGGAATAGTGCGGGGGCTGGAGCGGTGGCTCGGTGGTTACGGCGCTTGCCTGGCATGCTCAAGTACACGGGTTCAAACCCCAGGACCACATACACAACTAAGTGTCAGAGCAACAAAAGCCATGTGAAAAACTCAATAAAAATTGATTCTCTCTGTCTCTCTCTCGCACACACACTGTCCTTCTCTCTTAAAACATAAGATAAAATAAAAGAATAGTACGTTGGGTACAAGCGTCTCTTGGTAGGCACCGTCACACAGTTTTGTTTTGTTTTGTTTTGTTAAGAGAGAAAGACAGTGAGAAAGAGAGAGAGACAGAGAGAATGAATTTTTATTTAGCTTTTCACATGGCTTTCGTTGCTCTGACACTTAGTTCTGTACTTGGGTGCTGGGGATTGAACCCATGGGTGCTGGGGTTTGAACCCATGTACTTGTACATGCCAGGCAAGCACCGCAACCACCGAGCCACCGCTCCAGCCCCCCTCATACAGTTGTACAAGCGGAGGACATCTTGGGGATATCAGAGCAGAAGGAACTCAGGGCCTCTTCTAATGTCCCTGAAAGACTGATACATGATTATGTCTGAAATATCACCTGGGAACTCACAGACCTGACGGCAGGGATGTGAGGAAATGGTGGAAGTTGCACAAAGCAGGCAATATATTGAGATGAGAGTGTCCAGTGATGTGATCCTGTCTGCATCCCCAGATGGATGAGTCCCAGAGACACGCAGAGCTACTGTGGTGTTGTTCAGAATGCGTTTCACGCTGTCATGAAAATCTTCATAGCCTGGGGGCTGGTGCAGTGGCTCAGTGGTTACGGCGCTTACCTGGCATGTGCAAGTACATGGGTTCAAACCCCAGCACCCACGTACACAACTAAGTCTCAGCGCAACGAAAGCCATGTGAAAACCCCAATAAAAATTGATTCTCTCTGCCTCTCTCTCTCTCTCACTGTCCCCTTTCCAAAAAAAAAAAAAAAAAAAATTTCATAGCCTGATGAACTCCAAACACAATCTTCCAATGTACACCCTAGTTTCTGCTCCCTTCTAAAAGATCCCTGACAGCTGTTTGGACCAGTTCTCTGGGAGTGAAACACCTTACCATAATGTCAGGCCTCCATTATGTTTAAACTCAAGTTTAAATTCCCACTTGTCAGAGTTGCTCTGCCCTCCCCCATACCTGTAACAGAAAACACCCCTGTCACAGCGGTCAGGGAAGAAGTAGAGAACTGGAATGACATCATAAAAAAGTTAACGTTGAAGTGAAGAGTGTCTAAGCCGGTGAGAATCCCAACTTGCCTGATCACCTGGGATGTCGTTATATAAAGCAGATCTCAGCCCCCTTACGTGGAGGCACAGTAGGGTCAGAAACATTCCTCTAGTGAGTCCTGCAGATAACCTTCAGGTCAAGAAAGTTTGGAAGCCCTGATTTACAGCTGAGAAACCAAGACCAACATGGTTCAAGTGATTCATTCAGGGCTGTGGCTTTATTGTCTCACGTTTACATTTCTCCCGACTAGTAGGCTACCAAAAGAGTGTGCCTTTTATTCATCAATACGCTTTAATCAGAATATATAACAGAATCTCAGGACTGGATCCAAAGTTGTGGCTTTCTAAGTCACCTCAGACACCATGGAAGGTTTTGGGTCGCTGTGTGCCAAAGGGCTGGAGACAGAATGGTGGAACTGTAGCCCTCTTCTCTCCACCAGAGTACCTTTATCCTCATCTACTTGATAAATTCCGTTCTGTGGAAAAGTTCAGTGAACAAGGCTTGTTGCTTAAAAATGAATTCGAGA
Source organism: Aplodontia rufa (assembly GCA_004027875.1). Classification (NCBI taxonomy): domain Eukaryota; kingdom Metazoa; phylum Chordata; class Mammalia; order Rodentia; family Aplodontiidae; genus Aplodontia; species Aplodontia rufa. The sequence goes on along the minus strand of PVKS010007120.1, from coordinate 56,478 downwards.
GCAACTCATCTAAATTATTCTCATCTGTAAAATTAGCCACATTTTGAAAGTTCACCTGTCCCAAATTAAAAAAAAAAATCTTCAGTCTCTTATTTTAAAGTTCATTCAATTTTCATTAATTCTCCATGTAACATCTGCATATATTTATCTGAAGGTCATGCTTATTTCATTAGTGTAGAGATGATCAATTATTTGTCACCAGGTATCAAAGAGGTAATGCTTAGTAAGGACTATGATCATCTATTTGGTGGAGAAAACTGACTGTTCTCTTGTGTTAAGAATACAAAACAGGGGCTAGAGCGGTGGCTCAGTGGTTGTGGTGCTTGTCCAGCATGTGTGAGTGCATGAGTTCGAAACCCAGCACCACGTACTCAATGAAGTCTAGGAATGATGAAGGCCACATAGAAAACTAAATAAAAACTGTTTCTCTCTTTCTCTCCCTCTCTCTCACTGTCCCTCACTCTTAAGATATAGGTTCAACCACACGTACACAATGGAGTGTTGGAGCAATGAAAAACCACATGAAAAATTAAAATTAATTCTCACTTTCTCCCTTTGTCACTGTCTCTCTCTTTCTTTAAAAAAAAAAAAAAA
>PVKS010007120.1:0-55784 GCA_004027875.1 Aplodontia rufa | reverse complement strand
TTAAGAAATTCTGCTCAGGGAAGGATACACTTTAACATAAACTGAGACATAGAATTGAAGGAAAGAGGCAACTACTAAATGCCTTTGTCGATGGTGGAAGGTGTGAGAATTCAGCAGTAATAGTCACTGTTGGTGATTTACTTAATGTTCCTTGAAGTCTTTAATTCCTTTCTAGTTTGCTCCAAAATCTCTATAGAAGTAAACACTCATATCAAAAATTTTTTTAAAAATCTACTACAATAATAGAACCTAAAGATTTAGGCCATGAAGATCCGGCCCCTCCCATGAAGGCACTAGGAGATCCCTGGAATGCTCTCCCAATCAAAAATTCATGATAATAATGCATATCTTTAGTTACAATGTTATAAAGATGGTGAGCACTCTTACTTCCATTCTGGGTAAGTTTACCCCACAAAAAGTTACTGTTTTCTGAGAAGGAAAGAAAGACTTGAACGGTCCTGCCAAGTGCATCTCAGTAGCCCTTACCTGGCCCTACATCATGAGGAAGGGGCAGGTACCCAGAAGAGATCTGCATGACAAACGCATCTTCTTTCCCCAGAGTGCTGACCAGAATACCTTCTTCAGCTCACCCTATCCACTGTGAAAGAGTCACACTTCACAACTCAATTCTTTTAAATACATACTGAACAATTTGGGAGAAATATAAGAAATCATTAGACTTATGTAACTAAGAAAGGCCTAATATTATTCATGTCGAGTGTTTGGGACACACAATAAGTGTTATGAGGTGGTGAAGAAGGAAGGCATCATGGGGCTGGAGCAGTGGCTTGGTGGTTACAGCGCTTGCCCAGCAGGCACATGCACATGGGTTCAAACCCCAGCACCATGTACACAACTAAGTGTTAGAGCAACAAAGGCCATGTGAAAAACTAAATAAAGTTGTTTCTCTCTGTCTCTCTCACTGTCCCTTTCTCTTTAAAAAAGAAAAAAAAAATGGTTCTCTCTGTCTCTCCCTCTCTCTCACTGACCTCTCTTTAAAAAAAGAAAAAGGCAGGAATCAATCATGACCAATGTTACTGGATGCAGTTTTCATGGAACTACAGTTAGAATAATGTAAATGCTGGAGTAGTTTTGAAATTCCAAGTCAGTTTCCATTTATGGAGTGCTTCTCATGTTCCCAGATACCAAACCATGTGCTTTAACAAAAATTAGTATAATTTTAGTGAAAAGGATCTTGGAAAAAAATGTACTCATATGACTTATGATGGTTTGGGGATTATTTTATTTTTCTAAAAATTTTATCAGTATTATTTATGCAGTAAATATTATTATGCAATAAAGAAGAAAAGAATTTCTAAGGTTTAGGTATATAGGTAATGTGGTATTCTATAATTAGAGAAGATGTTACATACAAAACACAAGAGCAAGGATTGAAAGGAGGTACCATAGACCATGTTAGTGCTGAGGAGGAACGAAAGATAAACTAGAAAAGTTGGATTATAAAGAACATTGAATGTCTCAGAGAAGAGTTTATATTTAATCATGTCTACAATGGAAAACCATTAAAGTTCCTGAGACATCAAGTGTGATAGAGAGATGGCATTTAGAAAGATTTCTCTTGTAGTGTGCGGGAAGGATCTGAGCAGAGAGAGGCAGCAGTCATGGGGATCACAAAGATGCTGAGAACAGCATGAGTAATAGAATCTTGGTAGAAGATGTAGAATCTGGGGCTGGAGCAGTGGCTTGGCAGTTACAGCGCTTGCTTAGCATGTGCAAGGATGCAAGCTCGAACCCCAGCACCACACCACATCACACTATGTATACAACGAAGTGTCAGGGCAGCAAAGGTCACATGAAAAACTAAATGGAATTCTCTCTCTCTCTCTCTCTCTCTCACTGTCCCTCTGTCTTAAAAAAAATGTAGAATCTGAACACAGATATATCTCTATCTCTAAAGCCCATGGTTCTTCTGCTTCTTCACACAACCTGTGGTTATGAACCAGAAATAACTGAATATGTGGTTGGAACCAGAAATAACTGAATTCTACTTCATTGCTTCTCAAACCCCTCCAGGAAAGGATGCCTAAGAGCATCCTAGAAGGTCTACTTGCAATCCAAAACTTTCAGTGAGTAGCAGATTTTTATCTTTACAAACCAAGCAGCACATCTATTTTCCTATATTATAGATTCCTATTTGTTTTAATATGAAGTTAACATATAAAATTTTATCAAGTCAATTTAGTAAGTATATTCTACTCCAATTATACCTGGGCTGAGAAAGCACTTCTCCAGCTCTTCCAAATAAGTGACAGCTAGGCTCTTTCTAAATCCCCACAAAGAACATTCACATCTTCTAGATCATATGAGTCTTTGTTACTAAGAAAGTTCTTCCATATCATTTAGCTATAATCCTTTAAAAATTTCCAACCTCGGGTTGAAATCTTATGGGGAAGCAGAAAATGGGGATGAGGGAAGAAGCACAGTACCTGAAATAATACAAAGGGCTTCCGCCTGAGAATGTCTTGCCCCCAAGTTAAGAAAGCTCAGTTCTAGTGAAAAGGTGGAAGAGGAATGGAAAAAAGAAGTAGTCCAATACCCAGATCAAAAACATAGAATAGTATTTGGTAACAAGATAATCTAATAAGAAAGAGAGAAGAAGATGAAATTGGCCATATGTGTGCACAAATGTTTCACCATGAATCCCATTTTTAAACATAATTATAATGCACCAATAAATTTTTTTTAAAGAAAGAGAAGGAGATGGTGATGGAGAAATCCCTGACTCCTCATCTGGATGACCAGGAGAAACTTCAGTAAATGTCATTAACAGAAATGAAAAAGTTCAGACGTTTGCTGAAAAGAAAAAGTAAGTTCAATTTCACTTACACTGCATTTTAAGCAATAACAGAGAAGTCAGATGGAAATGTCCCAAGAAATATATTTGGAACCTTCACTGAAAAGTTGGACCTTTAAACAAGAATGTCTTTCCAGCGAAGCAAAAGAGCAGGAGTAGAGAGGAGCTCCTGGAGCTAACTGGTGTGCTGGCTCTGAGTCCGTAGAACCATGGGGAGAAGCAGCAGGTGTGTGGCCTGCAGGGAAACAGTTTTCAAGAGAAGCAAGCCACAAGAGGTGTAAAATCTGGCACAAAAGACAGAGTGAACAGAGGCAGGGAAAACGCCATGATTTAAGAAAAAGATCATTGAAACTTAAAGGACGGTGGTTTTAATAGTGTAACAAGAACAGAAGTAAGATGAAAGAATTCAGGGAAAATGGTGGTGAGCAATTGATGCACAGATAGAAGCTGTGAGCATTTGTAGAAAATTCTATAAAGTAACAACCATCTGTGTTTTGTAATAATTGCAATCTTTTTGAATGGAACGCAATTTGCAGCAGTAATTCAGAAGCAACGAATAAGAGATATTAGTAGTGGCCATATTGCTGTAATGACGTTATTTCATCAATGATAAAAACAGAGAGGCCTGGAACAGAGGCTCAGCGGTTACAGCGCTTGCCCAACATGGGCAAGTACGTGAGTTCAAACCCCAGCACATACATAACACACCACATACGTAACGAAGCCCCGAAGCAACGAAGGCCACATGATAAACTAAATAAAATTGATTCTCTATTTCTCTCTCTCACTGTCCCTCTCTCTTAAAAAAAAAAATCTGCAAAGACTAAACAGAGTCTCTTGACTTCCATAGTTTTCTGAGAAAGTTTCACAATTATCTCTAAACTAAAAACAATGCACATATATCTTGATGCTTTCTGTTTCAACTGCGGGGGGGAAGGATATTTGAACCAGACAACCTAGTAAAGATGATTCTATGAGTTTATCCATATCTTGAGTTAAAAAAAAAAGAAAAAAAGAAAGAAAAGTCTATGGTAAGAACTTTTTTTTAAAGAGAGAGGGACAGTGAGATAGAAAGACAGAATCAATTTTATTTAGTTTATCATGTGACTTTCATTGCTCACTTTGGTGTATTCGAGGTGCTGGGATTCGAACCTGTGTACTCGCGCATGTTGGGCAAGTGCTGTAACCACTGAGCCACTGCTCCAGCCCCCATGGTAAGAACTTTTATTGGTGATATATTTCAATACAAGGTACTCTAGAAAAATAGCAAACATCAATGTTGATACCAAATGCTTTCTAATATTGCATGTGTTTGTTTCGCAGACTATTAAAGTTGTATTTGTGGTAAACTGTCTCTTGATAAAGGTCGGAATCTAGCACTCTTTTTCCCACATTTTTTATTGGTGCATTGTAGCTGTACATATTGATGGGGTTTGTTACATATTTGTACATGCACACAGCATCTAGAACTCTTTTATACAGTGTGCATATTGAATATTCAATGGAGACTTATATGTACAAACACATGAACAGATAAATACATATTTCAGATTTACTAATGAACTCATTGAGGTCCAGTCACTTTAATATACTAATACTCAATTTAAATTAAAATATTCACAGTAGGCACAGTGGCACAAACCTGTAATCCCAGTGGTTCAGGGGACTGAAACAGGAGGATCACAAAATCAAAGCCAGCCTCAGCAATTTAGTGACGCCCTGAGCAACTTAGCAAGATCCTGTCTCAAAATTTTTAAAAAATAAATAAAAAGGGCTAAGGATGTGGCTCAGTGGTTAAGACCCCCTGGGTTCAATCCCCTATACCAAAAACAAAAACAAAAAAATCTTAAAATATTGTCTTGGAATTGGGAAAGAACATTTCACCTCTACTGTGCCTCTTTCTGTTTTTCAGTACTGGGGATTAAACCCAAGGCCTTCTGCATGCTGAACAGACACTCTGCCACTAAACTACATCTCCAGGCCTTTTTATTTTATTGAGACAGAATCTCGCTAAGTTGCACAGGCTGGCCTTGAACTTTGAATCCTCTTGCCCCATCCTCTTGAGTAGCTAGGATTACCGGCATGCAACACCACGCCTGGCCCTTCTACTGTACCTTTTAGTAGATAAAATAAATTAAACTACTCATTCCCACAAAAAAAAAAAATGCCTTTTTTGTTGTTGGTTTATGTTGAAAGATAAGCATTAGTCAAACTTGTTTAAACAGAAAAGTTCAAAACAGCAACATAATTCCAGTAAAAAGGAAAGTTATAGCCAAGCTCAAAAGAGTCAGTAACCTACACAGAACCTGGAAGGATTACTATTGCATTAGCAGAGAAACTTTTGGGAGTTGTAGCTTCTTGTTCGGCTAATGAAAAGAAATGGGCCTATTGCAATAGTTCAACCCAAGAAAAATTGCCATCATTTTGCCTTTTGAATTTGCTTTTACACTGGTTTTAAAAGATGTTTTCTTTTTTTTAAAGATACACATTTTCTCATGATTGTTAGGAAGAAAATCTGCAGCACACAGATACAGGCAGTCACATGGGCTCATGGTACTGAATTTAACAAGAAAACTGAATAGGTAACTAAATCAGAACCCTTGGAAATACAAACATCTCATCTTTAAAATATCCATCAGGAGATCTTGATTTGCACCAAAATAATGAACTGTATAATTGTATTTATAAAATAAGCTGTCTCTATTTATGTTATAGAAAAATACTATCCACTAATTATTTACCTTGGAAGATTTTGGAGGGGTTTTTTTTATAGCTCTTTTAAAATTCCTATACACTATTACAGTATCTAGGTTGATCAGGTAAAAGGCCTCAAATACTATGTGTAAAATAAATCTGCACCATATTTTTATTCTGAAAAACTACTCTTATTTGTTTGCAGAATTCAAACAACTTCAGCTGCTTGAAATCCTGAATGTGCTTTTCAAAAATCACATTTCACAAAGGGCATCTATTCTATAAAGTTTACTGAATAATAAATACAACTTTAAGTAAGAGAAGCTGTCAAAATTCTTGAATGTCAGCGTTAAGGCTGATATCCCTTCATGATTTTCCTATTTTTCTCCTGCCTTGGAAAAGGTAAAAAAAAAAATGTATAAGAATGATTTAAGTAAATATAATCTCACATTTCAATCTCCTCATCTTTGTGTATTTGTCACAAATAGCAATTTAAATATCCTCTGAGGTTAATATCTTCTGGTTCAATGTGAAAATAAATATTAAAATATTCATGTGTTATATGAGGCAACAGAGACTAAAGCATCTTATTTGTAGCAAATTTTATTTTCAAATAACCATAAAAGGTATCCAGTTACTCTTCATATTAATTTATAAGATCATGCAAGAAGTAAACAGAAAGTTCCAAAGGAAAGAAACATTCCTGACAATTCTAATATGAGAGGAAAAAACACACAGAAATACACACCAGGAACTTTCTAATATGGCTGATACCTGGGCCCTTATTCTTGCCTGATTTTTTTTCATTTCAGCACAAGATAAAATGTAATGGAAAGAAGCAAAAATTAATAATCCAAGGAAAGAGAAACTTGCTGACGTGATAAACGATAGGGAGGATTAACTATATTAATTCGCAGAGAAATGCTGCAAGAAAAAATAGCTATTTGCAACCGTTAAAAAGAAGATGAGCTGTGGCAATAATATTGCTACTTACATCATATTCAGAGACTTTTCCTTTAGTATCATGCACAATTCTGAACTTCTAAAAAATTTATATATTTGCTATGGATCCAGGTAAATTTAGAAATGGGCATCTTCCCAGCAATCATTCAAAATAACATATTAGCTTAAAATTTTAATTTATTTTGAAAATAAGGAAAATCATAATACTATTCTGAAAAAATGCTATAAGGGCAGAGTACGTATGATAAAAATTTTTCAAATCAATAGCAAACCATAAAGCAAGTAACTTTTTATTTGAACATGACAATAAAGCAAAGTACTGTGCATCAGAGGGATTTAATTGCAATATTCAGAGTTGGTTCCCCATTACTAAAAATAGGAAATTAATCCACAAGGCCAATCCAGAGTTTATCTACATGCTCAGTGTTTATGCTTAAACTATTTACAGTGGCATTTCTTCAATTTGGGCTGAGTTCCAGCATCCTTATTTTTCTCCTGATGTCTAAAGACCATAAAATGTAAAAGGCATTGAATCATCTCAATAGTATACGATCTTTTTAACAGTAAAGCAAACTTTGTTTATAGCATAGTTAAGAATTAAACAGCAAAATTCCATACAAAAGTAGATGTTCGTATTTACTTTTCCTAACAATAATATTAACCCCGATATTCTCTTTAAGATCCTAGAATGTCATGACTCCAAACTTCCATTTCAGAACTTCCCATTTCTAACACTTTCCATCACAATGTCCTTTACTGGCACACTGCAATAGAAAATAAGATGATATTTTTACGTGACTAATAAAAAAAAATGCTTTGACTCCAAAGAACGTACAGTGGAATTCCACTGGGATTTTGTTCAATAGAGTCATTTAGGTTTTAGGTAATGAAAATCACCAAAGTGATTATTTGCTTTGGTTTCCTTATTACGAAGTTTTATCCTTGGAAGAGGTATCGAAAAATCTACCGACTTTTTATGTCAGCATCAATGTGATGATACAACCAAAGCTCACAGACACCAACTCTCAATAAAGCTTTCTGTGCCCAAGAACAATTTGCCAGAAATTAGAGTAACCCAAGCACTGAAGAGGTAGAAGCCACAAAAACTTGGTGCCTGGGCTGGAGCGGTGGCTTGGTGGTTACGGCGCTTGCCTGGCATGCGAAGTACACAGGTTCAAACCCCAGCACCCACGTACACAACTAAGTGTCAGAGCAATGAAAGCCATGTGAAAAACTCAATAAAAATTGATTCTCTCCATCTCTCTCACACTGTCCTTCTCTCTTAAAAAAAGAAAAGAAAAGAAAAGAAAACTTGGTGCCCAATGCCCATCTAAGAAGCCCACATTCTCCTATTCCATGCCAAACGATAAGATGGTATTTGCAGTTGCCCAGCCCTGAAGACTGCTGAGCATCTTGGGAATGCCTGATACAACTTTCAGCTCTGCATCACATGCTCTTTTCTCTTCCCACTCACATAATTAGTGCTCCTTTACTTCCCTTTAAAAAAAGAGGGGGGGCCTGTTTCAAATTTGTGTTATATTTTTCAGATGTCTAATTTCAGTTATGTTCTTTCCCTCTTTGGTCTCTTCCTGAATTTCACATTCCAGACAAATATTTAAAGGTCTGTAAAACCAGGCAAGTTTCCAAAATATTTCTAAATGAAACTGCCATAGGTGGCAGAAAAAGGAAAGAAGGCGAAGCTTATAGGACAAGGATTTGAGTGAACTGACTGGAAAAGTGCTGGGAATCTATCTAGGTTGCTAGAGTCATGGGTGAGGTTTCAATGAGGCATAAACATTCAAGTCACTGACAAAACCAACATGTTTCATGATCACTCAAAATAGTCGAGTTGTCGTGGTGCATTGTTACTATTAGTAAGTCGCTGTCTCTCTCTTAAATTATTTTCTTTTTCAGAAAGGGAAAGCATTTAAGAAAACATTCAAAATTCTGAGAATATATGTAAGTGAAATATTTAATGTCTGTCATTCATAAAAGTTACATCATTTACATAGGGTTCATTTGTATATAAAAAAAATTTCATCATAATGAAAAATTTTCTGGAAAGTATTTTATATGTTAATTTGATTAACATATGCTTTGGATATACAGCTAAATAGGAATAGTTAAAAAAATTCTTTCTTCAAATATTCCCTTTAACCCATTAAAAAAAACCTCATTTCTAAATATTTGTCTTTCTTTCCACTTGCTTCTTTGTTTGTAATATCATAAGTAATCTAAACTACGCAAAGACTGTATCTTTTCATAGTTCAGAATTTATCTGTATATTTCAATAAATCTGCTCATTGCATAGCAAACACATAAACTCATAGAGGATCTATAAATTTTACCGTAATAATCTTAAAAAGTTGAAATTTTACACAATAATTTATTCTGAGGTTTATTTTTGTTGTAACTTGGATTTACTTTTTATTTTTAATACATGTGTCAATTGAATACAATAAATGAAAATAAGTCATGAAAAGTCAAAAACCAAGTAAGTAATTTTACCCTAGACTACTAGAATTTAACCTAAGTTGTTTGGATTTTTTCCTAAGTATAACAAGCTGTAAATGTACGGTGCTGCCTCCTTAAGACAGTGTCCGAAATTAATTTCAACAGTGTATGTTTAACATAAAGTTAACTATGTTTGCATCAAATAAAATGTTTATTAATGAAAGCTATTTATCATACAAGAAACAGCAAAGGTAAGTCATCATTACAGAGATGTACACTAGAGGTGACAGATGTAAAAGTGCATGCAGACACTTCTGTTTATAAAGGAAGTAATAAACAATAATACTAAAATTACTGGTTTTGATCCCTATACTCTTAAATGAGTGATAGCTTTTCTTTGAATTTACAACTGGAAAATGCCATTAACAGATAGGACTAATACACATTAGCAAGCAGGTGAAATGAATGTTTTTGGACTTTATTTTACAGCTATTGTGCTTGACAAATGTGTGGAATTTTTTTTCAATAATAATTTTCTCCAAATATAGGGTGGGCATATTGCTGCCAGGTTGCTCTGGTTTATACATGGTTTATCTAGACCACATAATTTTAAGCCTTCATTTCTGTTAGACATCATAAAGAACAGAGAAGTTTTGATAACATTCAATAAATGACATTTATGTCTCACTCTCTCTCTCTCTCTCTCTCTCTTTTTGGCTCAATAAGTTTTAAATGTATGATTATCATAACCTAATAGTGTCTTTGTCTTCACTGCAGTGGATTTCCGATCAAACTTTTCCCCTTCTTTTAATACTTTAGGGAATTTTCAAACGTCGGGATGTTTGGCTGTAATGCCCCAAGATTTGTTCTCCCTGAAAAAAATCATAGTGACAATTTATTAACTACAGAGCAACTTGGCTTTTCGGGGTCTGCAATTTCTATTTAGATTTACAAATATCCATTTGTGCTCACTAGTCCTAAAATTAAATCTTAATTATTTTCATGCAATTACTTTATCTGCTAATTTTTTTATTCTAAAAATTAGATTGAGTCAAATCAGTGGGGCATTACTTGTATTATAATCACATATATTTAAAGGTACTTTGAGATTGGTTTACACTGCATATGCAATGGTGTGTGTATTTAGTATGAATCAGAAGTTTGGAAATCTAAAAACTATTTGTATGTTTGAATATTTAAAAAATTTTTGAACTGTCATTTTAATACCTTTTACATAAATATATTGAAACACACTAGTACAGGTAAACTTAATAAAACTGATGGGAAATAAAACTCCTTAGATTCAAAATGGTTTATTCACACAAATTTAATAGTATATATCACAATTGTTTGGTCCATAAATATTTAGGGGAAATAGTTTCTATACAATGCATTTATCAATAAACAAAGAAACATGGACAATTTTGCTAGACCACTTACTGTACTATAAACACGAAGCTCAATATATAAGATTATTGAATTTATCAACTATATTTGAAAGAGTGCACAACTGCTTTCTATGACATGTTTGTCCCCTCTAACAGGATACACCATAAAAAGAGTTTCAGAAATAAGAGGTAAAACAGTACAAAACTAGTGAGGTGTCAAAAGGGCTTAAAACAGTTAATTTAACAAACAACACATATAATCCTGATTTTTCACAAACTTACTTCCAAGTATATCATAAGGCACATAGGAGAACTGAGTTATAATTAGTCTACTTAATAAAGTAGATCTATAGTACCATATATTGTTCTGTCAAAGAACAAAATTTATAAGTATCAATATTTTACCTGTAAAAGTGTATTAATAAGATCTCAGCCTTACCAAGGTTGTTTGGTCTGGTTAGTGGTAAATGCCCAAAATGTAATAGAAATATGAAAAGTCAAGATTTAAGCTCCATATAAGATGATAACCACACTTGCTAAATATATAATGGCAATCACACCTTTCTTCTGTTACAGTGTTAACTTATCTTCCATCATCTTTTTTTAAAAAATAAGCTACTTTCTGTGCTAATTTTCTAAAGACCCTGAGCAAAAGTTACAATAATGCACTTTAATGTGGGCAGTGAACCGTCAATATGTAACCACACATTTATACAGCCAGAAGGACACCTTTAAAATCTATTAAACAGCCACTCAGACCACCAGAGGAGATTTAAGGGGTCCAAAAAAGTGGAAAATATGTGCAAAGTTATTCTTAACAATCCACTAACGCAAGACATATATCTTGACTTCTTTTTTATTTTTTTAGGAAATCCACAATCTAATTGGTATTTAACTACAACAGAAGCATATAGATGAACATTCACCACTGCCCAGACCATTAAGATTTTACCTTAAATTAAAAGGAAAAAAATGCTACTGTAAACTAGGAAATATATTCAGATCAGCATCCACAAGGCTTCTGAGTTTCTCTGCTTCAAGACTAATAACTTCAAATCTAATGTCAGAAAAGGTGTGTTTTTTTTTTTCTTGGTACAAAATCAACCTGCACCAAAATAAAATAAAGCAAAACAAAACCAAAGAATTCTAATTGTTGGTGCTAGTTTACCAAGTCTTTTTTAAGCATTATTCATAAAGAATGCCAGATACAATATCATGGTACAATTGAAGCCAATTAATAGAGATATTAATTAAATTATACCAACTTTTTGACTTCTTAAAAAATTATATTTTGCTTATTTCCATTGTCCCTAGGAAAAAAAGGTAAGATAGAAAGAATGCTTTCAGAGTTGTGTTTTGTTGCTGTTTGGTAACTTGGTTTTTCTTTTAGCTTTTGGAGGTCAAAAGTATAGAATTTCAAATTCTATGTGGAATTTTCATACATACATGGGAGTTTTAGTCATTTTTTAAATGTTGAAAAAAACAAAGAACTAAATAAGAAGATTTTTAGGTTGTACATCCCTAAGAGAAGGAAAAGTCACATCTGCGGCAATTTCTCTCCTAATTTATCATTGCTCTTTAAAAATGCTATTATTAATGCTTTTGTTTAATCATATTCCTTATTTTAATTAAGAGTTCAGGTAAGAAATAGCAATACCCAATACATTCTTTCATTTATAGAATTTGTTAGATGTGAAGTTTTCAAAATTTCACAATCGCACATACAATTGCAAGATTTAAAAAATAGCTAATTAATCACCTGGTTCATTAACCTAATATCACTTAACCAAGAATATGATTACTTGCCTATTATAATACCACTCTTACTTTTTTTCTTCAAGATTCTGGAAATAAGTAACATACAATTTTAAGAGGCACTTATTAGAATGATTCAAAGCTTCCCTTACCAACTGAAAGACCTAATTAAAGAAAGAAAAAAAAAATCCAAATAACATTTTGTAGACAAAATATGTTCACTTAAAGGAGACAATACTGTAAACTCATTTGCCAAGTGGCTTGCAGATGCTACACACCAAGCTGTCATTTTTAATTCCCCAAATATCTTGTGGGTTAGAAGGAAGAAAAAAAAAAAGTCTTGTAAATAATAAAATAATAATAATTAGAAGAAGAAGAAGAGGAAGAATTAAAAAGAAAAAAAACCAATGTTAGAAAAGGTTCGTTAAGGTAGTTTGTGAGGGGCTTCCGGATTCGTGGCTGTCCATGTTAGAGGTCACGGATGTCACTACAGTGATAGTGGGATTGGTCAGGTCTGTTAAAGTGGTCGCAGTGCCGGGTGGAGTGAGAGCGCCGCTGTCTGCTGAGGGCGGGGCCGGAAGCGACGTGCCATCAGCTTTATCAACACCCCCATTCTCCTGCCGCAAAAGGTTCCTTCTGAATTTGGCTCTTGCGTTTTGGAACCAAACCTGCAAACCAATCCCAATTGATTTCTTTACCGATGTTTATTTTTATATATTTTTTCCTCTCTCTTTCTGTCTCTCTTTCTTCCTTTCTCTCCTTTTTTTAAACTTTTATCTTTAATCTCTTTTTTCTGACATATTTCTTTTTTTTTTAAATACAATTGTTTATTTTTTGGGGGAGGGAAGGGCGTTTTTCCCCCCTTATTCTTTTAAAACAGTGACTCAAGTACTACTATGGATTCTTCTCTCTGCTGCATATATCCCCTCCCAGCTTTAACCAGTGCCAGTTGGGACAACTGATGCTCACATGGAGATTCCATGGAAATGAAGGCACAGAGATGAATGCGGGAAGACACACCCTCCTTCCTTGACTGCTGTGTGCTGAGAACTGAAGCATGTCCAAGAAAACTATTGCGGAGGGAGACCCACTCAACTGAAGTGAACTTCATTGAAAAAGTTTAAGCTATTCCTGAGTCTGACACCCAGTAAGGCTTCTTCAAATAGGAAAAACTTCCTGGGCCAAAGACCCCAAACAGCCAGAGACTATCAGAATTAAAACTGCCTGATTTTCATCACTGAGAAGTGAGAGAAGATCACAGGTGACTCATAGCAACCCATTATCATTTCATAGTTTTATATTCCTACCATGATGAGTTTGAGGAAGCAACTGGGCAGCAGAGCTAACTCTCACTTTTTAACAATGGTTTGGGAAAATATTTATTGCAATTGGTTGCTGAGACACTAATCATAACTTTTGGCTTTTGGGGATCTCGCAGAAAATGTCTAACTGAATTTGGAAGGTCATAAAGTGAGTGAGGCTACCAAGAACTTGCTGGAGTAGAACAGTGCTAGCAGATCCCTCACAAATCAGTGCACTGAACCTAATGTGAATGGAAATCTCCAGAGCCATGCCTTGTGCAAATAACACTTGAATTTGCACAGCGGTGAAGCAAGCTGTGCTTGTTTTAGAGACCCATCTCCCCATCTGTAGGAGAATGTGTCTGCATCTTAAAAGACCCTGGATCTCTCTTTGAGTACCCTCCAGGAAGCCCCTGCAAATCTCAATTTACCCTCTAGGGAGATAACTAAGATAAACTAAGAAAAAGCAGAATAGGAAATATCCACATCAAGCCAAGCAGGGAAGAAAATTATTTACTGGCAAGGGGATGGGAGATGTATGTACAGCCAATGATGGAGGTGTCTTACCTGCAAAACTCTTTTGGTCAGGCCTGTTTTCTGAGCAAGTTGCTTGAGGTCCTTGGCATCTGGGTTGTGATTGATGGCAAAGTAGGATTTCATGGTCCGGAGTTGGTGGTGCTTAAAGGAGGTTCGCATGCGCTTGGTCTTCTGCGAGGGTGGATAAGGCTGCTGGTCCCGGTCCAAGTGGTCTGCCTCATTCTCATTACAACCTGTTACAGTAACAGAGAACGAACAATCGCTCAGTGGAAACTCCTGTATTAATTGAAATGATGGTACACTGATGATACTGTTACCATGATAAAGCAACAGAAAAAGGCTGTCAACACAATTAAGAACAATATCTAGACAAAAAGAGACATTCATTGCCAACGTCAGCCAAATTTGTCTGTTAATGTGTACGAAACAAATTTACCAAATAGAAAAAAATATTAGATAAATCCTCTCTTTTGCTTAATGGTTGGTAGAAGCCCTTGGGAAGATGAACAAACCCTAAGTAGGGCTCAGGAGCAAGAGAGACCTTCAAGAGCAAAAGAAAGGAAGCTTTTATTAACATACTTACATATCAGCACCTCACTGCCTGAATTCATACACAACTGAGACTACATCTCTGAGACTGTACAGTTTGAGAGTCTATATTTTCTTTGTTTCTCAGATGATACGTACTAACTGAAGGCATGGCTTTTTATCACAGGGGATACAGCCAACAAGCATTCCACCTGTCAAGTTTGAAATTGCCTGAGAACCCACCAACTAAGGAAGAACCTCCATCACTTCCAATACTTAGCATTTTCTCATATTTCTAGCATTTTCTAAATCAGGAACAGGAAAGTAGCTAAAAGGGAGGAGATACTAGAAAATAAATCCTTACAAATTTCTTATGTAATCATAAGAATATTAAGTTTGAGGGCTTTCACCTATAACTTATTAGCATAAGATTATTCCAGGAAGAAAATACTTTTCCCTTGGAGTTTTTCTAATAAATATTTCAGAAAGAGAATGAGCCCAGCCTTCTCACTCAGTTTATGCCTGAAGCATGCCCCACAGCTCACAGCTGAGAGGCACCCACAGTACTTATTTCCAGGCTCACGTCTTGGCTCCTTTTGCTCTGGATGTGTGTGAGTGGGAGCAAGCTGCACCACTGGCTGGTCTGGCAGGGAAAGGGAAGCATCTTCTCTCGCCTTGCAAAGCCCTTCTTGGCACTAAGGGCAAAAGAAGTCAGCCTTTGAAACCGTTTCAAAAGTCATCATTCCCAGGATATAAAGCTGCACATTTTAAAAGGTCATTCCAGAAGCCTGCTGGCTCTGTATAGGATATATGACTGTAGAACAAAAAAATTTTGTTAAATACTTGTGGATTCAGCCAACTTTGCAAATTCAAGGGCATGGTTTTTTTTCCTTAAGCCCTCATTTCATGTATTTATCTGATTAATATTCAAACCCGATCATCCTGCATTTTAATGCATTATTTAAAATCCACCTGATCTCGTTCCTCATCAGGAAAAAAATTGAATCTTGAGGGAAAAAAAAGTACCAGTATCTCCCCAAAAAATCACCAGTACCCCCCCAAAAAAGTGAAGCATCTTTTAGCATTAGTTTTTCCAGTCTGCTTAACAAAATGTTACCTGTCTGCTAGGCTCTAGTTAGAATTACTTTAAAAACATCCAGCACATTTTAAAATATCAAGTTGAAAAGTCATCAACGGAGACCAACTGCACACACAACTCATTTAACAAGAAATTCCCCTTCATGTAATAAGACTAAGCATGAACTAATATCTCCTAGACTTAGACATATACATAGGAAGACACACTCTGTAAGGCACAGGTAAGTTCTTTAAGAGAAAAGACTATATCCCATTCACTTCTGGATCCTCTGAGTCAAGCACAGAGCCAGAAACTCCACAAGCATTCTATCAATATTTAAAACCCTTTGTTCATCAATAAAATTACAAGTGAATGCAAAAACAAAATCAATTAGAAGGAATTCAAGTCAAATATGTCATTCAAATGTTGAACATACACTTCAGAAATAGCAACATTTAACCAGAGATAACAGAGAGAATATACTTTACATTTTACCCTATTTTCAGCGCCCTGGGGATATGTCAAGTTCAAATAGTCTATAGAATTGCACCTTCACATGCTCAAATGGATGAACAGCAACTCATGGCCTACTATAAAACCACACTTATCTCCAGTAAACTGAGCCATATTTCACAACCATATTATAAATGTACCCACAGCAAAATGGTCAAAGAGGGATACAATAGTCTTTGGAGGCTTCTTCAAATAAGATTTCATTCCTATCATATGTGAATAGCTTTTCCTGAATGACATATCAAATTGAATATTGCACTTGGGACAGAATCCTTGACTTGGTGTTTTAAATAATGTCCTTACTCACTCCCCCTCCCCCATACTAATATTTCTTCGAAATGAATATGATTCTCAACCTAGCTGTATAATCACTAGTCTTTAAAATGAATTTTATGAAAAATAATTATAAGAACATTTGATGAAATTGCTTTCCTGAATATGTACTCTGTGTCCATTAGAGCTTATTTAAAACTCATCAGAACTTTTTAATGCATTAAATATAATTGTACGGCTTATTTCCTCCTGAAATACACAAATTAGTGTGTAAGGAGATAGGTCATCAGGTCTTTCCTTAAACAGATATTACTACATATATTTTTCATGTGACTATGTTATCACTTATATTATACAATAGATAAATCTATTTCTTCCATGGATTAATTCAGTTCATTATCATAAGTTATTCGCATTTAACTAAAAAAGCATTTCATAAACTTATAAATGATCGTGTTTCCCCCAGAGTCTGTTTTTAAAGCTTTAGGGGTATTTTCCCCAGTTTATGAGATCAAAATTCTCTTAAAATTGTCTCAAACTTTCACCTGTAAGTATACATCCAGAATTACTAACTTTAATGATAAGATCTAAATATTTTATTTTCACTCACTTATGAGATGGTCACCTTCTGAAGGTTTATAACCTTCTGAGAATTAACTGATTCCTGAGAGACCACTAGGGGTCAGTGCCAGGCTAATTTAACAACAATGGGAAACTTCACAAGTTTGGCTAGAAAGAAACTAAAGAAAAGAGATTCTGAGGCATGGCAAAAAATTAATTAATCTTAAGATACCCAAATAGGACCAGTCATTCCTAAACTACATCTTCTCACTTTTGGAGGGCTTTATCTCAATCCATTTTTCCAGATAAATGTTTTGTGTCTCTTTGGAAAACATCTTCCCAAAGAAGTGTGAACTAAATTGGGAACAGTCTCACTAAAATGCATTTGCCTATGTCAAGCATTAACTGACCTCTGAAAGTGCCATATCTTCTTTGAGAGTCTTTGGATCGTAAAAATTTTTTGCATACATGTTTTTGAAAACTGATATCTATAAATTATACTTTGTTTCATATCAACATTGCCCTGAATTAGACTTGTTTATAATTAAGCAGAAATGGTGATATAAAATCCAAAGGATAGAATCATGAGTTAAAACCTTGGGCCCATTTTATTTCCTATATTTTCATATTTTTAAGTTACTTAAGGGTATTTTTCCCCCTAATTTTATAACAAATTGGCATCAGATTCATAAATACTTAAAGAAAAAACAGAGTGGTTAATTTCTGGTCAGGCATCTTAAAATCAATTCCTCCAGATTGTTTTCACCTAATTTTAAAGCATAGACACTATTTGCTCACATCTCTGGGGAGAGACAAGAAGGATGAAGAGGATGTTGTGTAGTAATGTACAATTCTGCAGGTTAAGTCCATCCTCTGCAACTTTTCCCTCTTTCAGGAGTAAGACTTTCTCAACAACTTAGGGCAGCACTAATTTGCAAACTAAAGATCTAAGTCTCTCGGGAGGAGATTCTCATTCTTTTTAAGAAATGTATATGTGTTCTAATTCTCTTCAGAGAAGAGAAACTAAATTCTATTGTTCTTAAAGTTCCTCGGATCTTTTCAACATAAAGTATGATCCAGGGCAAAATCAAATTTAGCTAATTAGATTAAATAAACTAGAGAAAAGCCAGGCTTGCTCACAGTTTAGCTAGAAATCTCCACCCTTCTGGACTTTTATCGAGGCTGATTCCCTGGGTCCAAGAGACTAGCTAGCTATGTATAAGTCTCTCTCTCTCTCTCTCTCTCTCTCTCTTTCTAATTAGGGCATTAAGGTCTTGGTGAGTGGCTTGAGATTCCAATGTCATCTTCTATTAATAAAGAACAATTAGTGCCCTGCCTGTCCTGCCCCAGGGACTAGGCATCAAAGGAGATGAAGTAAGTGCGCCTGGCAAAGTGGCCCCTAACCAAAACCGCGGCCCCAGCACAGCAGGGGCCAGGATGAGGGCGAAGTGGGCGGCTGCTGCTGAAGACTCACCAAACCCAGGACTGTGCCCACAGTCCTCACACTAAACGACCCTAGTGGAAGGAGTCCCTGGAGACTGTCAGCCCTTTTCCCTTGTTCCAGCGATCCCTTGTCCTGCTAGGGACAAATGCTTGGATGGACTCTGCACTTCCATTCTCCCTGAGATGCCAGCCACTGCACTTGCCCAAAACCATTTCTCCTTTGCAGTTATGAGAAGAAGTCCAAGAGAGAACCTAGGAGAGGACTGTGGGAGCACCTGACTTCCCCTGAAAACTCTTAGTTACCCTGTTCACACTGACTGAGTGACCTTGAGCAAACCACTTCACATGCTGGAATTGTTCCTTTACCATTGAGCCACATCAAACACCATACCAGGTACTAAGGATTGAAAGAGGAAAAACAGGTGTGATTTCTGTTTTGCTAGGATATCTGAGGTGTTCTTAGTAATGAGGGTGGAGTTGCCACAATAAGGTGGTCCCCAAGGTCCCTCCCAGTGGAATGTTATCCCCCCCCCCCAGTCTGAGTCTCCTACTTGCCAAGATTCCTAGACAGGTCTGGGCCAGGGGCAGGGCAAGCAAAGTCAGAGCAGTCAAGATCCATAGTTTTCCCCAAACTGAGCCAGGGCTTTCTAGAACTCCTTTTGCCAGTATCTCGGACTCAACAGAGGAGCTGTGTAAGATAATGGTCTGCCAGGCCTCTCAACTTAGTCACCTGGGGGATGGAGGGTGGAGACAGGCTCCCCCAAATGGGAAATTGATGAATGTGGGACAGACTGATAAATGATAGGCATGTCCCCAAAGCAAGGAGGAAAGTGTGCTCTCAGCCTGTTGCCTGCACTTGGTTTTTAATTAAGAGAGGGGGCTGGTAGAGAACAAAAGAGCAGCCCCAGACACCACTAAGCCTCCCCAGTGGGCCTGACCTGGAGCTTCTTTCAGTTGTCTAGGGTCTGGATATCTGGCTGGCCTATCACACAAGGAACGGTAAACTGGATGAACACCCTGACCTACCAGAGCCACAGGCCAGCTCAGCTGTGGAGAGTGCTTCCTACCCCTACAGCTGCTTTTCGCCAATATGGGGATTCGGTTTTTCAACACTCTTGCCAACTGTGTTACTGATTAACTTTGGGCTGTTGACCACAGCCTCTGTGCCCTCTAGACACAGTGGGGTTGGGCTCTGAAGTTTTGGATCCCCACCCCCTTTAGTATTTAAGAAAACCTCCTCCAGGATCTATAATTTGGCTTCCACAAAGGAATTGCCCTGGGGCTGTTTTGCTCCAACTGGGAGCCAGAAACTAATGGGCTCATTAACTAATGGGCAACAAGGATTTGGCCCTGCCTGTTTGGGGGAAATCGCTACAACCCATGGTTATGACTGTGTTTTTTGCTACAACCACAGTAAAGTGTTGTCTCTCCTCTCCCTCTCCTTTCCTCTTCCCTCTTTCTCTTTAGATAGAGAAGGAGTTGTACTGAGAACAGGCGCTTTTTGGGCAAAGCACCCTCTTTGCAGCCAGATCTTGGAGAGCGGAGGAATTCTACGGACTCCTCCTCAGACAATGGGAGACCTAGGCTTCACTGTG
The DNA here is from genome assembly GCA_004027875.1 of Aplodontia rufa. Classification (NCBI taxonomy): domain Eukaryota; kingdom Metazoa; phylum Chordata; class Mammalia; order Rodentia; family Aplodontiidae; genus Aplodontia; species Aplodontia rufa. The sequence goes on along the minus strand of PVKS010007120.1, from coordinate 35,886 downwards.
TGGGGGCCCACCTGAGTTGTAATTGACGATGTCTACTCCCAGCGCTGGGCTCTTTCTCTTCCGGGGCCGCCCCTTCTGCACCGTGCCAGTGCCATTGAAGTAAGGCAAGGCTAAGCCGCCACTCTTGGCCGCCAGCTCCGTGTAGCTCAGCTGTGGAGGATACTCCCCTTGCAAGAGAGTCTCGAAATGGGCACGGCAATACACCAGGCTGTCCTTCATGCCGAAATGGTCGCCCGTGGTCAGAGTCTTGTTGCAGGTAGAGCAGGTGAAGCAGCTCAGGTGATACACAGAGTCTCGGGCACGCATGACCATTTCAGAGGCGGAAATGCCAAGGTGGCAGCGGGCACATCTCTGCACAGAGAACCTTCTGGAAGGAAACAGAAGAGTCAGGGTGCTGGTTGATGCAAAGACAGGCCATCTCCCACGGGCAACACCTGGGCTTAGAGTGTAGTAACCAAAAACTGAGATGTGGGATGGCTCCAGAAGGACAAAGCACTTGGTCCATTTATTTGCTCATTGATCTCTTCTGGTTCTAGTGAACCATGACAAAGATCCTTACATTAAAGTCAGAGAAATCAGTACTAAGTTTCAGTTGCTTTCTCTGCAAAGTGAAGATTTAAAAGAGAGCAAACCCTGCAGTAGCTAATTCACAGCGCTATTGAAAGAATATTAAATTGCAAAGCCAAGTCAACAGTTTCATTGACTACAAAGCAGTCTGTGAACGAACGTATTATCATTCCTACACATTTGAATGTTCCTGAAAACATACAGACAGCCTCAGCCTCGAGAAATGACAATTTTGTGGAGAAAGGTTATTCTTCTTTAACCACTTCCTGTCTGCTAAGAGCTGAGCTAGGTCACTTAATACATAGTTACATCTTTTCCAATCTAGAAACAATGGGAAAAAAGCAATAAACATGCCTGCTGCTGAATTTTCTCTCTAGTCTAGTTCTAACTAACTGTAAATGCAGTGGAGATTATTCCTTTTCGTAGTCATTTACAAGGTCTGCCACCCACCCCACCGGCTTGCTGCCTCCCAGGCCACCACTTCAGTTCCAAGGCACCAAATAACCCAATTCGTACTAAGCGGAAAAAAATTTAAAAAACAAAGAACAAAACAAAACCATTCAAGTCTCAGATCATTAACCAAGATCAGTCCATTTACTCTACCCCCGATTTCTTCCTGCCTGTCAACAGGGCTGGGAAGACACTGGAGCACATGGCAGTTATTCACTGATAACTGCTCTAGACCTTAGGTGTGTGCCCTCTCACCCAGCCTCACCAGACATCCAGGGGCTTGCACCTTGAAGGCATATGCTGAGAATGTCCCCAGGTCTGGAGAATGATAACTGTACTCTGAAGGGGCAAAAGTTCAGAGACAGGAGGGAACTCCAGAATCAATCAGGTGGTCCCAACCAGCTGTACCCAGCAAAAGGAATATGTCTGTTGGGGGGGGGGGTACCTGTAGTAATCCTCCTTGCAGTAAATGCTACCGTCCTTGGCAAAGCAGGTGAGTTCAGATTCGAGGGCCAGCTTACATTCACAGCACTTCAGGCACCTCAGATGCCACTGTTTGTCCACAGCCAGTAGGTAGTACCTGTCCGAGATCTTGCCCCCGCAGCCAGCGCACAAAGCGGGCTTCTCTGGGCTGAGCGGGGGCATGCCCTGCAAAGCAAGCACACCGCAAGACTGAGAATGCCTGGCCTGCGCAGGATGCGGGATTCCCCTCCAGACAGCCAATTCTGCGTCCCCAGGGCGCCAGGGGAGTGCGGCTGCAGGCCGGGGCCAAGTCGCAAAGGCAACCGTGGGGACGATGTTTGCAATTTCTCCCTTTGCAGCTCGTTTCCATTCTTCCATACAAACCTAAAAATACCGGAACCATCCCAAGCCAAGCTTAAAAAGGACAGAGAGCCTATTGACTATAGTTCGGTGATCGTTTGGAATTAGAGATAGTTATAAACTTAAAATTGTGGCTTTCGAAAATACAAAAAAAAATCAAATGGAACTTGTTATTAGGAAGTGTAAAGGAAACTTTAACTAGCACAGATTGTGTTTGCATAAAACAATAATGTTATAATTCTGTTTCTCTAGATTTGTATAAGGTAACATTGAAATCAAAATCAAGGGTGAGATTATCATAACTGTGCGGGTTAATTTGTCATAATTGTTTTGATTGGGAAAAATTTAGCAGATCCTGCTGTTTCCCGATTTTCAGGGTTATTGGTCCTGTTCTGGCTAAGAGTGTAGTGACTGTTCCCAAAGAAGGACCAATGTCCAAAATCCTCTTTCCCTGCCATCAGCATAAACACAAGAGAACTCTGTCCTGAAAATCTGTTTGGTGCCCAAATTAAGCTTCCCACCTGGGTCCCAGCTGAGACAACTAAGATGATAAGCGCACTCGGAGGAGTCCAAACCCGGTTTCTTTGAGTGTTTTAGTTTAAATAAGATAATCGCAAAAGGAGGGGGAAAGAAGAAGAAAAAGAAGTTTATCTCTGGATCTTTTCCTCAAGACTAGCAGAATTGGGTTGGATTTCCCCCGCGAAATTTTGCGGGCCTGGAAAAGTAAAGTTTTGCCCTTTGCTCTAATTAGGAAGCCGGGCTGAATTAATGTTGCAAATGCAGACAAATGTAGCCATTCCGCTATTTGCCACCACTCAAAACACCAATGGTCGGGCAAAAGCAGTCTCGGGGTTACTTTTAGCTACAATTCCCAGTGTGATACAAGAGGATCTAAACAGGAGTTTGGCTGGAATCATTTCCGGAGACTTCCGTAAGTTTTCTCCCTCCGGTTTATAAATGGGAAAGGGGAAAAACTTAGATTACTATATTTTTTAAGAAAACATGACTTTTATTATTATTAATAGTAATAACAGTGATAGTTGATTACTTCGTTCAAGGGTTTGAAAGTTCTTCCTTTAGACTGGGTGCCTCGTCCCTCCGCATTTTTTGGTTTCCCCCTACACATGACACCCACCCAGCCCGGAACCAAACGCAGTACTGCGTGTGTAGAGGAACTGAGCCGGGATGGCATAGACCCTGAAAATCTCTATGTTTGGAGTGCAGAACTCTCAGTATCCTGAGAGTTGAAAATGGACCAGACAAGTCTGAGTCTACTCCAAAGGTCGGATCTTCTGGTCCAGAGACTAAGGCCACCCGAGGCTCCTGCTTGGCCCAGACGCCTCGGCGGCAAAGGGTACGACTTTTGCCTGAGCCGTTTGCACTCGGGGCTGCCGGATCCTCGCAGGGGAGGCGCCCGGGATTTAAGCGAGGAGTGAGACTAGAGTTTGGGGTTTGCAGAAGAGGACGCCCCTCTCCTCCCACTCCTGGTCGTCCTGCTTGCTCCGCAACAGCTAGGACAGAGGAAAAGGAGCTTGGGGTTTTAGTATTACAGGCATTTCAAGTCAAGATGGGAGCTTTTCTTAGCCCGGCGAAACTAGGTGGAACGGAGAAAACCCAGTGGACTTCTTCAAGTAGATGCCCTACGACGCGCCATCCCCAACCTCAGCGGGCCAGCGAATGTAAGTTCGTTTAAACCGAGCGCGCAGGGGCGCTCGGCTGCCGCCGTGGAGGGGCCGTTTCTTACCGCGTCGCGGCCGTTGAGCTGAGTGCCTTTAGCCAGACGGGCCTCGGTCTTGGATCTACGCTCCATCTCCTCCATGATGCCTTGGATGTGGCCTCCGGAGATCCCGTGGAAGAGCATGGCTGGGGGGCGGAAAGGACACGAGTTGTCTTCGGCTCGGCACCCCACTATTTCCATAAACACGCACCCGGGGTTCTCAGCTCATCCGAATGAAAGGCAAAAGGGATCGCAGAGGGCTGCGCGGTGGAGGAACGCAGAGACGTGCGGGGACAGTGGGCAAGAGCAGAGAGCGAAGAAGAGAGAGGCAGAGTAAAAGTAGGCCTACTTGCAGGGAAAAGAGGCAAAAAAGAAAAAGTATGTGTGGCGGCGAGCTCCGGCGTCACCCTGAAGGAGATGTGCAGAAAACAAACAAACACGGGCGGAGGGTAAAGGAGGCAAAGGCGAATCTTACTCTCTGAGAGATCGAGTTACTAATGGGAAACAACTGCAGGGGGGCGGGGGAGAGAAAAACAAAAATCTGGTGAAGAAAGAAAATAGTTTTGAACACAAAGAAAGAAGACGAAGTGCTATTTTCAGCGGTCCCTGGCTGCTTGCAAGTTCCCAGTGCCTGTAGGTTGGGTTGGGGACTGCTCCTGCCGGAGCTGTGTCCAATTTGTTAAGAGACTAAAGCCAGCCCATTTTTGATAATTTAGTAGGAGGAGTTCTCTCCCTGGAGCTGCCACGGATTTTTATTCAGACAACAAAGACCTGTCATACTCCTCTCAACCCCCTGGTGATGGGCAAGCAGGGACAAACATTACAAAGGGGTGGGGGGATGGGGGCAGTAGGAGGGGGGCATTTACCTCCCCACAACACTGTCTTGCGTGTGCGGACACACACACACACACACACACACACACACACAACCACATATCCTTCGAAGAGTTCTCAGCAGTCATGTTTTAAAGGGGAAAGGAGTCCTTGTTTTAAAAGGGGGAAAGAAGTTCTTGTCCCTGCGCTGGCCCAGGAGGCAGAGAGCCGACCTATTTGATCTCAGTTCAAGACTTACCCCAGCTCAGGGCATGCAGAATATTAGCTCCAAACTTTGGGTTTCCTCCCTGCCTACTCTTTGATCCCCATTCTACAGTATTGTTACCCATACATAAAGATTGGACAACAATTCAAGCACCTCACTGTAGCTGTGGATTTAATGCTGTTCCCCTCTTGTGATAGTTGTCTCTTTGCCTCACCTTCCTGAAAGACCCGACACTACCAGACACTGGAGCATCCTCCAAAGTGAAAAGGAACTTGGAGAATCTTTCAGGAGTTTACTTTTGGCAAAAAGATTTTCTTTGAAAAATTAGAGTGTAGGGGACAGGGTATGGACTGGATATGCAACTGAATCTTGACCACAGGGTGAGCTGCTCTCTTACCCAATTCAAGCTTGGAGGAAAACTGCTGAGATTCTAATGTCCCATCCGAATCTCCTCAATGTGGGCAGCCACTAAAGGACTCCTGCGAGCTTGGCGTCTGCTCTCGTAGAACTAGACTCTGGCTTCATTGCGGCGGTTTCCACTATCCTCCCAAGACAGGGGACTTGTAAAACTGGGCGCACCGCACACTTAGGAGAGTGTGAAAGGGACTCCTCGCTATGGAGGAGGGGAAGGTGAGAACTGAGAAGCAGAATAGCAGACCTGCTCCTCATAAGAGGTGGAATTGTTCTGTCGCCTTCTGTTCCTGCTAGTGTCGGCCCCTCCCCGGCCCCATTAAAAAGTGTCCACAATACTCTGATATTGTTGATTCATTCAAACGGCCAGAGGCCCCGCAGGGGCCCGAAGCCTGGCGCTGCAAAGGAAACCAGAGAGAGAAGGAAGCCCGGCCGCTCTCAGCTTCTTTCCTCCTTGTCCCCAACCCTGGTTTTCCACCACTCCCGCCTACAAGTCCAGGAAGATAGGAGCTTATGTCTTGATACCTCTTGGGAGATTTTAGAGGAGCCAGAGTCTTTACTCCCTTTCCCAGGGAAGCCTGACAGAGATTTGTAGCCAAATCCAGAAAGATTAAGGGAGAGAAGCAGAAAGGGAAAGGAGGGAGAAGGAGAAAGGGAGAGAGGAAGAAAGAAAAGAAAGAAGGAAGGAAGGAAGAGGGGGAAAAGGGAAAACGCCCTATGTGACAGTATGACTTCCTATCCCAAAGCATCTCCACCTGAGACTGCTGGAGTTACCTCTTCCATGAAACCCAAGACTCCACTGCTTCCCTTCCATTTTTTTTCTCAGGGTCAAAAATAATGTTATTTGCAGATTGGACACTTTTAAGGTCCTCTGGGTGCCAGAATACAGCTCATAAAACACAATTTCACACAAAAATGAAGCCAATCAAGTGAACTAAGCTGGAGACACCCCCCTTGCTTTGGCAGCCCTACCTGACAGCAGGGCCTCTATTTACTGTAAGTAATGTAATTAGCCCCTTTGGATGGAAATCAATGAGCTTTTCAAACCCACGTGCACACAGGAAGGGCCCCCAAGGAGGGGCTGGGCACTGGGGCCCTTTCAGAGACAGCAGGTCCTCTCACAAGGGGCAGATTGCCTTCGCAAAAGTCAGCAGCTAAACTGACTCAGAACCTAAGAAGGAGGAGAAAGAGGAGGGGTCTAGCAGAAGAACATCAGTCAATTAACCCATGGAAGCTCCAAACAAAGTAAACGCAGAAAACCGAGACCACTCTGTCTAGCTTCTGCACTAATCTCTTCCCCACTCTTAAATAAGAATGTTTGGAAAAGGGTTTGGTTATTGTTGGATTTTTGGTCCTGCTCAGAAAGAACAGTTAAAAGGTGGGCGGGGGGGGGGGAGGAAAGAAAAGAAAAACAGAAGAAACACCACAGCATTCTTAAAAGAGATGAAACTTTGAAGACTTCATGAGGGGAAAGCTTAACAACTCTTGGACAAAAGGCAGAACTTTGTGAAGATTTCAGGGAAGCCAAACACAGAAGTCCTATAAACCCTCCAATCATTCACCCACCCCTTCATTCATCTATTCCACACATGTTTTTAAAATGTCTATCAGTTACAGGCAGGGCAGAGCACCTCCTGTAAGCAGTTTCCCAGTTGAATCTTAGCAATGACTGCTCTTTCTTATAAAACTCAGGTTGTACGTTCCCGTGCCCAGTGGAATTTGCTACTTCCTATAAAGAAGAGAATTGCCAGGATTCTTCCTGCTCAGTGAATGCAAAAAGTCTGTGGAAAGCTAGGAGTGAGTCAGGGGTCTACAGGAGTTTGGGAGGTCCTTGTTAGTTCTGCGGAAATAGCTCCGCAACTTGGAGCCCTGCCTCCTCTCACAGTTGCACCAGAACAAGTCCTTTGGGGGGTTGGGAGGTGGCTTACTAATTGAACTGGGTGTGTCACCTGGAGTATCCTAACCATTTTGTCTAGGAGCCCAGAGAGATAGTTTCGGAGCCCCCCTCCCCTCCTCTCCACTCTCAGAGGAGGTCACTAAGCTCTGTAAATAAGGAGAGCATCTTTGTAGCTTTGCCTCCTTTTACCTTTCCAGCCTAGAGGTTCAGACCCGCTGCTGTCTGACAGGAAGCGTCCTGCTTCTCCCAGCTCAGAGAGGAATGGCATGGCGCAAGTGTTCTATAAAAGTTCCAAAGTGCTGGCTTTTTTCAGTTTCTGGGGCTAAGACCCTGCCTCTGTCAATAGGACAGGTGCACTGGCTCCGGAAGCATCCCCAGTAAGATTTTGAGTCTCTTCTCAGAATTCAAAACATTATAAGAAGGAATGGGGTAGCCTAGCTTAATCCTCTCTCATGATTGGGCACACACAATCCACTAGGTTCTTTTTCCTTTCTGCTCCTATCCGACTAATGTCAACACACTTAGGAAAGTGAGGAGCCCGACTCCCAGTGGAGTAGAGGGTTTTAGATTGAAAGGTCCAGATTCTAGAATTTCCATAGTGGTCAACAAGACCAAGGCACCCTTATACTGGGCTCTGGCAGTCCCATCTGGGAAAAGGGCCAGGGCCCAATGGAACACCCCAACAGGGAAAATAAGAGACGTAGACAAAGAAAGTAAAGAGGATACTTGGATTTGGACAGGGAGAAGATGAGGTTTTAGGATTGAGAGAGGAAAATAACTTAGTAAACGTGCTTCTTTTGAGAGAGCATAGTAGACTCAGGTCTCTTTAGAACTGAATTTGGAGACAATGAACCTATGTCCCCGAGTTTGAACAAAAAAGGGAAGTGCCACCTTTCTTCCAGATTCTATTAAGAGCCTTTTTGCTCTGAAAGGTGCAGCGCTTGAAATCGTGTCCAGCTTTTTGGCGTTGTGGGGAATACTTCAAGGGCCGGGAGAAGTCAGTGTCTTCTTGTGGCTAGCAACTGGCGCTGAGCGCAGTGCCACGCGGCCTCGGAAATCCCGGAAATCGGGGTCGCTCTGTGTTGGAGGTGAGCAGCTCCGGGCAAAAGCCTTTCTCTTAACAGTGGAGATGGAGATTCCTCTATGTGCAAACCTTGCCCAAACCGAGGTTCGCAGGTCAGGTCTCGACTGGTGCCGCCTCCCAAGCGCCCCTCTGATTCAGTCTTTTTAGAGTAGCCTTGGTCTAGACAGAAGGGAGTGAACCGAGCAGAACTGGGGCTGGGAGAGCGGGATTACCTGGAGAGGGGAACCTGCGGTCGGTCGCACGCCATCTGTGCACCTTTACGGGCTGCTAGCTTGGCTGGACTCTCCAGTCAGGACTCTCATGTCAGGACCCTCAGGTCAACACCTCTGTCCTCAACAGCCAGCAGCTAGTTCCCTTCAGACCTATATCCTTCTTGGCCCCTGGGGTTTTCTCCAATCGTGCTGCGCCAAGATTATAATACCGAGCTTCTAGGATCTGAAGCCCCTTTACCTGGAATTTGCTGCGCCACTGGCTCTCAGACCCCTGGAAATAAGGGGGTAAATCCTACAGGGCCTTCACTTGAGGTCAAGCGCAGAAACCACTGGATTAGGACTGAACAACAACAATAACAAAAATATGGGTGAAGCCAGTTTCTAGTTAAGCCCTACAAGGGTGAGAAAGGCAGTCTTTCTAGCCCACCTCCCATCAATTCCATCAACGAGACGCCCCCGGCAGCTCCGTGGAGGGTCGGAACCGATCCCTCACAAGTGACTACTTGAGGTTCATTGGCACCACGACCTCTGCCTCGTGCCCAGGACCCTAGATCCTAAGGAAAATCAAAGACATTCAAGAGAAAAGCAAAAAGAAGAAAATGTGTTTCAGGAATTCTGCCGTCAAGACACTGAACCACGGTGTGTATCTTTCAGTCTCCAAAACCCAGTTTAATTTTTAAAACAAGCACATATTCTTCTCCTTTCCTCTCAAGGCACATTCTCACGCGCGTACAAACACACACACACACGCGCGCGCGCGCGCGCACAATATACACTCCACCCCAAGAAAAGGGCTAGGAAAATGAGAAGGAATCTGGCATATTAAAACTCACCTGCCTCTAGAGTAGTGCCGTTCAACATTCTTAGAGCAAAAGGAGTTGATCACGCAGTTCAATTGTGGTTGCACTGGCAGAAAATAAAGCCTCTCGTCAGTCGGGCAGCACCGCCTGGGTTCCCCAAGCACCTCCTCCCATCTGGTGGGCGCGTCGCAACCGCTGGTCCCGCAGAGACCTCAAGCACAAGCACGATTTTGAGCAAAGACGAACTTTCTGGGGAGGCTCCAGAGACGACCCTGGAGCTTTCGGCTGTCTGGGCACACTAAAAGGACAGAAAACTGCTCCGCCCAGGCAACCCCAATCGGGATCTTACCTTAAAATCTAGATGTCAGATATTCCCGCCAAGAATTCGGTTAGGTCGAGGGAGTGCAGGAGGCGGTGATCAGAGGTGCGGTGATCACAGGTGCGGTGATCAGAGGTGCGAGCCAGTCCACGCGTCTCGCCGAGGGTCTGTTAATCCAAATAAATATATCAACTGTTGGATGAAAATTAATATCTCTTTCCTTCTGACCCTAATCACTCACCTCTGACCCTCCGCTCCCTCCTCCTGTCTCTTATTTTCTGTTTATGCTTTCAAATCAGAAAAGGGAGGAGGGAGGAATAAGCAGAGGGCACAGACGCGGGCCAGTGCAGCGACTCAAGCTCCGAGGCTACGTTCCGCCCTTCCAGCCTCTCAATAATCAGAGGAGGTGTTAATGGAGGACTCGGCGGTAACTGAACCTCATAAAGCGGAGAGCATCTTGAGACTTGGGCTCAGCCGGAGCTGGAGCGGGTGGGGGAGCTGGAGTACCTCCGCGGGCCCTGGGCTTCCGGCCCCCCAGCCAGCCTTTGCCTTCCAGGAGCTTGAACCCAAAAGATGCTGCCGCCAGCTGGTGCCTACATAGACGGTGAATGGGCGGTAGCTCCTGCGCGAAACTGGGCTAAATCACTGATCGCTCACTCACCGCATCCCCGCCTTCCCCTACTGAAGCTTCACTCTCCACGCTCCCAAGCTGGACTTCGCGAACCCAGCGTGTTGGAGTGCATTCTGAGCTCGAAGGCGGTGATAGTGACCCGGCCAGCCTGAGGAGCCCGGAGCACCTCTTAGCTCCGGCCGCTACTAGAGGGCGGGTTGGCGATTAAGGTTCTGGTAGAAAACCCGCACTCAAACCTTAGCAGATGAGCGTTCGCAGGGATGCAATCAGACACGAGACGGGGCGGGGGCCCTGTTACCTGGTCTCAGGTTCCCAAGGGGCTGCTTCGCCCCCGGGGCGCAGTCAGGCCGCTGAAAACTGGAGGGAGAATCGCGAAGCCGGGCCTCTGGCCAATTATTTGCCCACTCCCCCACCAGGTGCGCCCCTCACAGACGGAGATGGGGAGGCGGGGGATTATTACTAGGCTCCAGCGCCAGTGAATAAGGGGGTGTGAGCAGCGAGATTGGCAGCTCCAGGATGCTGGTCCGGATGCTGGTGCCGCCCTCCCTACCCGCCTTCTCCCCTCCCCGGGTGCCATCGCAGCTCTTTGGCTGTGCGTGGACCAAGGGCGCAAAGGGCCAGGATCGCGGGTGTGCCTCCCAGAAGCCAGCAAAAACTGCGTGGGACTGAGGGCGACACGTGGGGCCGTGTAGGGATGGAATCCAGCCAGCCCGCAAGCTTTACCACACAGTTTAGATGCACTAAGAGACGATCAGGAAGGGCTTCCCCTTTCCATCCCAAATCCTGAAAGGTCTAACTCAGAGTCGCTTTTTCTACCTGAACACTGGTCTTCACTAACTAGTCTCGCCAGCCAATCAGTCCCACTGGTTTACATTTTAAGCTTCCCCGCCCCCGACTGTCTCCTTCCTATCCTTGCCTTCTTGGCTGTTTCTTTCACGATCCCTTTATCATGGTCAGTTCGCTGCCTGGAGCAGACAAGACTCTGGGTTTCAGCTTCTAAGCTAGTCAAAGAGGTCATGGAATGGATGGATGACAATACCCACCTGAAAACGGAAACACTGGGGCCCTCTCAACTTATTTTTGTCCAAAGCAGCAGGTTTTAACCTCTTTTGGGTCACAACTGTTTTAGGTACTTTATGTTGTGGATCACACACACACACACACACACACACACACACACGTTTGCGCATGCACACTAAAGTGCACACCAAGGCTCACACTTTAGAATACAAATCATCAGGTGGGAGAGGCTGTGGTAGTTACAAATCTCCAGATCACCCTGAAATCCATAATTCCCAAGTTAACATTCACTTTTACAACTATAGTTCCAAGAAGGAGAACCCTAAGACAGTCCTATGTTATCAACCCAACCTCAAAACTCTTTATGGGAAGAAGGGTCAACCCAGCACCCAGTGGGCACAGGCAAGGCAACCAGAGTGGTCCAGCATTGGCTGTGCATTGCAGGGATAACCCAATCTCTGGCTAAAGATAACTGTATGTTCTCCCACACCTTTATTTTAGAAAATAGATACTCCGGAGGTGATCAGAAAGTCACCTCCCCACCCCAACAGCACACACATACACACACACTTAAGTATCTGACTTTATTTTTCCCCTTGAAGGGAGAGAATAGTTTGGGCATCCAGGAGTAACTCTTTATTGTTTCAAATTAGTGAAAAAAAAATAGCACTGAGTTTTAAAACTTCCATGGGCACAGACATCAGTTCACAAACTCAAGCCCTTGCTGGAATGTAGAGATGAGGTAGCAGGCACAGAGAAGAGAGGAAATAGAGGTTCCTTATGGTTGTGGCCTCAAAGTCCTCTTAGGAAGACAATATACCAATAACCATTCATCATGTGAGCCTCTGTTCCTAGCCTTGTCTGGAGAATTGAATCTAAGCCCAACTGGTTTCTGATGGTGGAACTGTATGTGTGGAATAGACAGAACTCCTTTGGAGAAGCAGCATTTACACTGAAACAGAGTGGAGCCCAGCCCAGGGAGCACATCTGTTTCTCAGACCATTCCAACACACCCTGTTTGGGAGCCCTGAATTTTACTTGAAAGAATGAAAACCCTTCTCTTGATTGTTCCCAATAATTGGTGAGGACAGTGCAGTTTCTGAAGAGGGAGGGGTGAGCATCTTCATCTACCTGCTCAGAGAGATCAGCAGGATAGGCCCCTTTCCTGACTGAGGCAAGAACTACCCTCTCAGAAATCTGACCCTGCCCCTACCATGCTTCTCCATTCTTTGGTGTTAGAAACAATGTAGAAATCAATCTCCTTTGATTTATTGCACCCTGGGGTGGAAGGAGTCTCCAGAAACCTTGAAAGTGGAGCAGCCCAGAGTTGATTTAAATGGGGAAGTCTATTTCTTGGCATCCACATGTGTTTGTATATACACACCTAATAAGAAACCTGAATTTTTACTTTACAATGTGTGAATACAATATAGCTTACAGCTCTAGCAGTGAGGCCTATTTATGTGGCCATATTGTGTTTAATGTGGGAGCAACCGCCCTGCTACCACCCCTGATGTGTGGTTCACCTGCATCTCTCCAGAACCATCGTGAACTTCAGACCTTTTCTCCCTGGTCCAGATGCAGGAAAGGGTAAGAGTGTCCCTTCCTGACCCAGCAGCAACTTTGCTGTCTTGCCAGCAAGGTTTGAAGTTCTGCCAGGAAGAACTGCCAATGTCCCATGTAAGTGCTTCGTGATTTCTGATTTTCTTCTTGGACCATTTCCCTTTTGCAAGTAATGCTCTGGGAGGAAGAAAGAAGTTTGTGGGAAGAAAGCATCCTAGAAGTTATTTCCACCTATCAAGAGGCTTTCTCAAAACACTGCCTATGTATAGAGCTCTTTTCAAAATGACCCACTTCCTTTCCCCTTTCCCTAGTTTCTCTGAGAAGATGGCCTTTTAAAACTGCTTCCCTCTCTTTTCCCTCTTAGGGTTGCTAAAGAGAGTATCATCCATCCTCCACGTAGAGGAAAAGCCTTGTTAATTCTCTAAATCCAGTGGAAACGGGGGAAATGTCTGTTTTTTAACTAAAAATGGAAAAGAAATTGGCTCCCAGGAATCTTTGTGCCTTTCTGGAAAGAATAACCACAATCACAATGCTGATCATCTTCTATTCCCTTCCTCAAAATAATGAGGATGGACAACACCAGTCCAAAAACAGTGGGGTTTTTTTTTTGTTGTTTGTTTGTTTGTTTTTTAAGAGAGAGGGACAGCGAGAGACAGAGAAAGACAGACAGAATCAATTTTATTTGGTTTTTCATGGACTTTCGTTGCTCTCACACTTCACTTCATTTTGTACGTGGTGCTGGCGTTTGAACCCATGTACTCGCATGCGCCCTATCCGCTGAGCCACCGCTCCAGCCCCAACAGTGTTCTTTTGAATCCAAGGAGGCTACTGACCTCTCACATGCACCATGGGAAGTGTTGTTTGGGGTACCATGCTTAGAGTACCAGAAGAACTAAGGCACCAAAAATGTCAACAATGTCTGGAAGCATTTTACTGTTTGACATAAAAAACAAGAGTCATTATTAAGAGAAACATCAAAATTACTAGGCTTCTTTTCAAATACTCCACAATTCGGAAGGGCTTTTATTTTGAATGGAATATAGAAGAAGGCACTGGAGCCCTGTTTGCTTCAGATCTGAAAGCCCTTGGGGCCACAGGCCAGCCTGAGGCAGACCCCCTGAGGCATTGAAGAACCTTTCAGATTCCACCAGGGGAAGGCTGAAAGGAGGTCAGAAATGGGTAAATCCAGCCTTCCTATTCAACAGCAGCCTCATTTTACTGAACAACTTCCACCAGCCAGAAAAGGATCTCCTGGGGGCTCCTGTCCTCAAGGAGAAGCAGAGAAGGTGTGGAAGGAAGTCCCTGTGTCAGTGTGAAGTATGACACTTCACAGGAGCATCACCACAGTGAACAGAATGGGTATGCAGCTAATAAAACTTTATAAGACAGATTTGCCTGGAAAGTGTCAAAAGAGATGGAGGAGGAAAGGGTGGGGGAGGCATCTTCTGCAGCCTGACCCCCAAGTCACAATGATTTAAAGTTTTTATTGAAAGAACAGATGGAAGATGAGAGCATTTCTTGATGCAGGATGGCACTTCTTGGGCACTCATATGCTGCACAACATAACATTATATCAATCTCTTTATAGATCAGATATAAATAAAATGAAAAATGTACCCTTCTATTTGCCAGCAACCCCCCTTGGATAGTAACTCTGCTGAGAAAACAGTGGGAGAACTAAGGCTAAGAAAAATCAAGAGCTACTCATGTGACCCGATTGCTACTTTTATTTAATAGAACAGTCATTATTTTCTTTATTCAACATATGTGTCTGATAATGAAGCAAAAAGAAAGGAAAATAGCTATCAATGTGCCACTTCAAAATTACACAACATTTGTTAGCTTTTTCATTTTATTGATGTTCTTTTAATGTATGTATTTAAGATTCAATTACAGCTCAAATACTTAGCCACACAGAGAGCAATTCTGAATTAGGGCTTTATTTTTTAAAACACAGTTCAATTAGACAACAGAGATGAAATTGTTGTCAAACATAAAAATATGAATTGAATTTCTTCTTTTTAGATGGATCTTTAACATTGACTTGACCATATGGACACTGCAAAAGAAATAAAACATACAATTACTGAATTATCTAATAATCATCTTGAAAAAACACACTTCTAATAGTGAAAAAAAGACTGCTAACAACATTATATAGATTATTTTGTCTATCAAGCTTTGCAGACTAAGAGGAGAATAATGGCAACCTCAGGCAAATGGTCCTAATTAGGTCCAACAACCATTTCCTAAATGCATCCTTCCAACCTTAAGAATTTTACTGTCAAAAACCCACTCTTAGAAAATCCTGACATCCTCAATTTACTCAAAGCTCTTGGGCACTTGATTAGAAACAGCTAATGGCACAGGTAGGAACGTACATAAAAGTGAAGGGTGAAATTTTCAATAATGGCTATGATTAGATTAATACCCACATTTAATGTCTACAGTTTTAAAGTAGGTTAGTTGAAGGAAATAACACCTTACAACAAAACATACAAAGTGTTCTGTGTACAGATGTTAAGTTTACAATCTTAACCCTATAACAATTTACCTTAATGTTGTGCCTTTTGATAGTTTTAAAAAACTCTTACTTGTTCTTTAATCAAAGTAGGGGAAGAGTAGGTAGTTCATATTTATTAGTGTATGTAGAGATATATCTATTAACATAAATATATTAGGAAATGTTAGCACTAAATTTGGGTAATCTAGTTTAAGACTTGGAAAACAGGAAAGAGAGAGACAGAGGCGATAAAGGGTGGGAAGGCTGGGAAGCAGGAATGAAGGAAAGGAAGGATGGAGTAGAGGAGAGGAATGGGGAGGAGAAAGAAAGGGAAGGAAGAGGAGGCAAAGGAAGAAAGAAATCTTTATCATTTTAAGTAAAACCACCTCTCAAAGCTGGGCAAATTTCTATTAATTCAACTAATAATAAAGAAAATGCTTTTTTGGGATCTAGTTGCAACGTTCTTGATTTCTTTTCCTGCCTCTTTGTGCTTACCCAGTGAACATAACTTATTTGAAACCTCATGAAAAGTTTCCTTGTAATAAAAAGCTCCCATGAATTTCAAGTCACAGCATTTGAAGGAACTGATACTTGCACCGAAAGGTTACAAAATTCCATTAACTTTAAAGGTCCTAAGTTGGTACTAAGGACTTCATTGTCCTTGGCTAAAGCAGCTTGTGAAAAGTGCACTCCAGGTCTATTTAGCTTTTTTATTTGACTTGTTGTTCAAATAATAGGTATTTACGAAGCACCAAAAACTACTGCTGTAAGGCGAGAATTGTTACTCACGTGTCTACAGGCAGAGCCACAGCAGGAACCTCTCTGCAAGTGAGCCAGCCTTGTGAGCACCAAGTAGCCGGTAGCTGGGTCCACATAGTTAAGCTGTCCAGTCTGAAGAGTAATAAAATAATTCATTAATCTCAATGTTCATCATATCTCAACACAATTTCTACTCCTAAATCACTGCAAAACAATTTTAAAAACAATATTAAACTCCTTCCCAGCAATTTTAGTGGCACTTGAAATTTAAGACTGAATGCATTCTGACATTATATACAATCCAACTTTATGTGACTAAAGGAGAAAATATACAATTTGAGAAAAATGAGAAGTTGATGGGAAAACAAGAACTCCTCTATACCCAATAACTACGTAGCCACTGCTCTGATATTTTCATTCAGTTTCTAGGTAACACACTTAATAACAGGTGATTTAAATGATTTTAAGAGCTTAAGAGGCTGAAAATGAACTTTCACTCAGAAGTTGCAGTTGCAATTTCAGTACTTAAAATATGTGGTTAATGATTTAAACTTACAGAAAAGGTGCTAATCAAAACCAACAGTCCTTATAGAAAAGTATAACCTCTGCTATTATTGAACACTTTTCTTTACTTTCATGATGTGTTACTCCAGTGCATGTTTTACACTATTTTCTTTTCCTGGAGTGTTGTTAGTTCTATTTTTAAGTGAAAAAGCATTGTTTTAACATATTAACACTCCTTGCTTTCACAAGTTTGGTCAAAGACAACTTTTAGTAGACTACTTCACATGTCAAGGAAGCATTTTCTACCTACATTCAAACATGGTAAAAAAAAGAAACAGAAAAAAATATAAGCATCCCAAGTACTTTGTGTGAAGGTAAAAGTAAATTACAACTTCATGGATCTACTTAGCCTTGATATGTTGTTGGGAACTTGCCATGGCGTTTCTATATAAACCTCTTACCATGTAGGAACCAGTGTATCCCTCCTGTGTAGAAACTTTTCATTGAAACCAGCATGTCTTTGGGCACACATTTTCTTATGAGTCACAAACAACTTCTTTAGTTGTTCACTATCTTATTTAATGGATGGATATTTTATTCAGGTTGAGGTTTTAATCATTTACATTTTGTGAACAGAATGTGTAGCAAAAGGACAGGAAAAGTTCAAATCCAAGTTCATTCTGTGCCATTCCAGTAAAGCTAAATGGGGCCACCGAAATCCAGTGAATCTCAAGACTGGTTTTAGGTACCTCCCAAATCCTTTGGGACTGAAGAAGCAGATTACATGAAACCAGGAACACTAAACACCAATTGTCAGGACCTCACTTCCTTATTTACAAAGCCTTTATTTGGAGACTTGGAAAAGAAGAAAGGGGGGGGCTTGAGAACATTGTAGTAGTCTTCTTTTTATTTTTCATAGCTTCTGTGCATCTTCTGAGGGCAATTTTCTGGCAATTTGGAAGCCTAACCAGTTGCTCTTGCGCAAGCCCTGGCTCTTTTCTTTCCACACTTACTGAGCACCTCTGAGCTCCTTAGCTGCCCATACAAATTTAATTTGTCCTTAGTAAATGAGGTTCACATAGTGGTGGCAACAAAGATGTGGCCAGAGTGCTGACAGTCTGATTCCAGAGCAAGGTGACCAGTGAGGCACATCAGCATTGAGAGAAAGGTAACAGACCTGTCTGTCTTGAGGCATGGAAGGACCCCATGTGAGCTGGCTCTCATTTGTTGAAAAACAAGATTGTTACTGGGTGTACTTATGGTCTCCTGGACTGTCATTTCACCTGATACTGACACTGATGAAACAAGTGTGAATTCCCCAAGTGAGACAAAGCTCCTTTCCCTCCCTGTGCTGATTGGATCTGTCTTTACAAGCTGCTGGTGTGTGCTCTAAAAAGAACGAAACTTTTGGCTTATATTGCCATATACATATGTGATGTGTGGGAGCAAATTATACATGCTATTTTTAAGAATACAAACAAGAATAATCAAAAGCTGCCAGTCATTTTGTGATGAATCTTTACTGTCAACACTTGAATGGCTCAGATAATGGATTCTCAGGGCCTACAAATCGTCATGAAAACAACAACAACAAAAATAAAAAAACAGAAAAAACTTAGTCAAGCTCCAAGCCTTTTTTTATTTTTATTTTATTTTTTTAAAGAGAGAGAGACAGAGAAAGAGAGAAACAACTTTATTTAGTTTTTCACATGGCCTTAGTTGCTCTGACACTTAGTTGTGTACGTGGTGCTGGGGCTTGAACCCGGGTCCTCGTGCTTGCCAGGCAAGCGCTGAAACCGCTGAGCCACCGCTCCAACCCCCAAGCCTTTGTTTTTTACTCCTCTGGCTCAAGCCACATAGTATAACACTAGTCCTATCAAGTGCTGGACACACAGGTGCTTGTGGTTAATTTCATATCACTTTTCTATCATCATTACAGAAATTTTCTTTTCTCTCATCCTTTCTTATGTAAAGGTATATACAAATGCAAATATACTACCTTCACATTTGTGTAATCTTCAACGTTAGAGAGGATGAAGGGGGAGCTGTGGACGTGCTGTCATAGCGCACTCTGCCTAGCACATGCAAGGCCCTGGGTTCCATCCCCAGCAAAGCTAGTGGGGCTCCTGAAGGGAGCCAATGGGTTCACATATCGGTGGTAACAGGCAATCGTCAAACCCACAAAACAGAAACACAGGTCGCTCAAGAGTAAGAAGAATGTAAACACGGAGGGTAGTAGCAAAAAAATTTTTTTTTCATTATTAAAATCACTGGAGATAGAAAACTATTGAAGAGATAGTATGGGTATTGCAGACTTCTACAACACAGCATTTCACCCCCCTCTGATTTCAGTTCTTCCATCTCCATCAATCCCTTAATACCCCTTTCCCCAACACACACGGACGGGCGCGCGCGCGCACAGACTCCAACACACAGGTGGTGGTGGGTCCCACTCTGCGTCCCAAGTTCAGCTCAGACGCTGACCACAAAACGAGCCACGCTATCGTTCAGGACAGACACACCGTAAACCCTTTGCCCGGAACGCGACGCTGCGACCGGATTTCCAGCTACTCGGTGCAGGTAGAAGCCCCAAGCCCAGGGACCAAGCCCCAAGCTGGCTGCAGGAGATGCAGCCAGCTCTCCCGGCCCGGGCGCACTGGAGCCGGGAGTGGCCGCGCGCGCAGGCGCAGGGAAGGGAGCGGGTGGGGCGGGGTCTCACCGCGCACGCCGCCTCGTGCAGCTCCGCGATCCGCCGCTCCGCCGCCGTTAACTCTTCGCTCGCTGGGCGCCTTGCTGCTCTCTCGGGCCCGTCTTGCGAGCCGGCCGTAGAGCCGCCGCGGTCTCCTTCGGAAGCCGCGCCCATCGTGAGGCCGAGACGCTCTCGGAACCCTGTAGAGACCGGGAGAGAGGCTGGTGGAGGGGCGAAGAGGGCTGGCCTGCGGAGCTCGGTGCCCGCCCACGCCCGGACGCGCCAGGCCGCCATGGCGGCCGCGGATGTGTGGGAGGCGGAGCGCCTGGCCCCGGGGCCGGCGGGGCAGCGGGCGCAGACCTGGTGCACGGTGCGGGCCGACGACCGCGCAGCGCGGCGGCGGGAAGAAGGGCGGGGCGGAGCCTGCCTGCGCGGCCGGGCCCCTGCGCGCAAACCCGGTAGACTTGGCTGGCGCTGCTGAGACGCCCAGGCGGAGCCGGGGCGCGGAGGAACCTGCGGCCTGCCTCTGAATCTGCTCTGAGCTACGCGCTTCCGAGAGGAAGGTGGCCGGGTTTCTCGCATCAGACTAAACTAGGTTGAGCCACCACTGTTAAAATCCCAGAAGGTGGTGTTTGTTACCTCCTTGGACCTATCCCGCAAAGGCTGTGCTTACGGGGAATAGGTGGTGCGGAGAAAGTTGGAAGCAGAGCCTTCGAGGCTGGGGTCTTTGGCCCACCCTAGAATGAAAACCAAAAGTGAAATCTGCACGCTAAACAAGAAAAGGTGTTGTTTTCATCTTGCAAAGTATTTACAAAACCCAAACTAAAATTATATTTCTTACGTGAAAGACGTTATCCTGATGCTCCCAGAAAATTGATTTTGGGAAAATTAGCTCAAGCCCAGGAGGTAATTTCGGCTTAGAATTAAATTAACTCCACCTCACTTCCAACTCTCCTGTCTATGTTCTAGAGAAAACCAAATTGAAGAGTAGCAATTTTTAGTGCTCTTCAGAATGAAGAACTGAGGGCTGGAATGGATCTTTGAGGGTAAGAGTAGAGTCTTCAGCCACCGTAGACCATCGCAGCCGTTTTTTGTGCTATCGACACTTATGCAACCCTGCAATCACATTTGATTTTCTTAAGACCCAATTGAGGGGCTGAAGTGGTGGCACAGCGGTTACAGTGCTTGCCTGTCATGCGCCATTACTCGAGTTCAAACCCCAGCACCATGCAACAAAGTCTCAGAGCAACAAAAGCCACATGAAAAAGTAAAAAAATCAGTTCTTTCTCTCTCCCTGTCCCTCTCTCTTAAAAAAAAAAAATCAACTGAAACAAACCTACAGGTACCTTGTAAAATTCAGTGTTGGAATCCTATTTTGTAAATGTTTCCTTTGGTTGGAATAATAAATTGGAATCTGGAGACCATTCAGCGTTCTGAGGAGAATTTAAAACCTGGAAGGCTAAGGAGACATTCTAAACAAAACTATGGAAGCATGGGGGCAAATTTGAAATGAAAAAAGAGTAATTATAATTAGGAAAGAGAATTAATTCACCGCAAGTCACCCCACCTCCACCCCCCCACACACCAAAGTTTCAAAGGAAATGTTTGGAGAGTCAGATTTATTTGTTTTCAAGACTGAGTAGCTGGCCTATGAATAGACCATATCATCGAATTGAGGACAGCATTTTACAGAAATGAAAGAGACAAGAACAGATTAAAATGGAAGATGAAGTATCTAAGATGAATAGTTGTTACACGAAACTTGTTTTGGTGGAGGTGAGAGCATGGAAGTGACTATGAAGGGGTTGAACAAGGGAGATTCTTGTGGCATATAATAGTTCTGTATTTTGACCATAATTATTACACAAATTTACATGTGATAAGTGTCATAGAACTACACACACATTGTTCTAATGTCAGATTCCTGGTTTTCATACTATAGAGTAAGAAAGATGTAAACCTTGAGGGGTATTTGATGAAGGGTATGTGGAATCTCTCTGTACTATATTTACAACTTTTTATGAATTTATAATTATTTTAAAATTAAAAACAATAATTTAAAAAGATGTAAAAATGTTTCTCAGATTACTTGGTAAGGCAGATCACTGAATGAAGCAGAAATTTTCTTTCCAATCTTCATTCCCAGATTTAAAAATCATCCTGCTTATTCAAGGCCTCTGGACATTTAGGATGAAACAAGCTATTTATGTTACCACTTGTTTGTAGATGTATCTTCAAAATATAATCAATATCCATGTTTCAATCTTTTTGCTGCTGTGACCAGAAGATGTGACAAGAACCATGAGAGAAAGAAAAATTTATTTTGGGGCTCACAGTTTCAGAGGTCTTAGTCCATAGATGGCCAACTCCATTCCTTGGGGCCTGAGATGAGGCAGAACAACACATCAGAAGTAAGTGGTGGAGGAAACCTGCTCAGAACATAATGCATAATGGTCAGGAAGCAGAGGAGAGCTCGCCTGCCAGGGACAAATAAAAACCCCAAGGACATACCTACACCAACCCAGCTTCTCTACCTGCCCACACTCACCACCCAATTAATCTCTATTAGAGGATTAACATACTGATTAGGTTAAGGCTCTTAGAACCCAATCTTTTCAACTCCCAAATTTTCTCGTATTTTCTCAGACCTGAGTTTTTGGGGGGTCAATTCATATCTAGATCAACAATTGGAAATCTGTAATTAAAAGATAAGAAAAAATAATAATCCCTGAATAATTGGTAATTTAATTATGTCATTTAAGTTGAACACATTATCTGTCCCCTTTAATTTTCATTTGTTCTTTATAGTCTGTCATATCATATCAAATAGCTTTCATGGTGCCTCTTTTTACAAATTTTCAACTGGACTTGACCCTTAGCTTATTCTATGTGTATTCCTTTCTTCAAAGATTCTTTATATTCACAGTAGACAAAAATGAAAGTGAGGGCACTAAATTCCACCTTAGAATGGTAGATTGAGTTCTCACATTTTTTATTAATTTTTTATTAAGGAGTTATTATGCAATCATAAAATAACAATATGATATACATATATTCTTAAACCAGAATTACCCCCTCATTGCCAACACCCCAGTCTCTTGAATTTTCTGTTTTACCTGTACAAACAATATATGCTTAAGTTGAGGATTTTCCAGAATTGAATGATTGCGTAAATGTCATTTGGATTCTCCGGGGGATAAAAAGTATGGTATATTGTTGCTTTTCTCACATTTTTTTTTCCAGGGCTGAGGACCGAACTCAGGGCCTTGTGCATGCTAGGCAAGCTCTTGCTGTCACTGAGCTAAATCCCTAACCCCTCTCACATTTTTTAAATGAAGGATTTACATCTAGGTTTGTTCTAGAAAGACTTGTGCTACAACTCTACTTGTAGCATGATATTGGATGTGTTTTACAACCCCATCATTTGGAGTGTTTATGTTGATATTGAACTTGCCTGTTTCAGAGGCAGGTTTTAGGGAAATGCATTTCTTAATAAAATATATATTAAATTTTACATGGGTATGTTAGGACTCCAGGTTGTACAGTATATATATGTATCTCACAACTCAAATCAGATCACAATAAAAGGAATTTGTTTATGTATATAAACATGAGGCATAATTTGATTATGAACTCCATGATATGATCAACACTCAGTTTTCTCCATTTTTCTGCTTTGTCTCCTAATACCTTTTCTGGAAGGTTCTTTTCTCATTGATGAAAAGATGGCTGCAGATACCTCCTAAAAGGATTATTGTTTCTCATCCCTGTCCAGGTTACCAAAAAAAAAAAAACAAAAAGAGTGGAGGCTTGGCTTGGGGGCGACATTGCTATGAAGCTCCAAGAGGAGAACTTTTATCCCTCCTAGTAGTCTAAACAGTCATATCTTCATCCTGGGTTCATCCCTGAACCAAGCTTATGAGTCATAGGCTACTCTTAAGCTAATCAGGGCCTGCCCTGGATCTGCCTTACAGGCAACCTTACCCAAATCTATGGCTTAAAATGGTCTATATTAATGCTGAGGGCACAATTAACAAATATCACAACACTGATTTTTAAAATCTAAATAAATTCTACCAGTCCTTCCAATCCTTTTAGTATTTAAATGTTTATAAGAATTGCTCTTATTTCTCTGGTTCCCCTCTAAAAGCCCTTCCTTTGATTTCTCACAAAGTATTTGTACCATTTTAGCTTTCATACATGTTAATATTTTGGGCATTGTTTTGCCAAAATACCACCAACAAGACAACATGGGGCATGTCATTTCTATCTTTGTATCTCCATAGTCCATCCTGTATTTTTGCACATAGTACTATGGCACACATTGAGTAATGAATAGTGAATTTTTGATTAGTTAAATAAGTCAGTGGCTCTTCATACTCAAATACCTATTCTCAACTACTGGGTAAAACTACCATATAAAATTTTAAATTAATTTTCTGTACATAATATTTGAAAATATTGCATGTTAATTGTTGCAAATAAATATTTTTGAAAAAAAACTAAATGTAAAGAAATACTAAATCTGAAATCTTATTAAATAACAATGGATTATTTTCTGACAAATAAGATAGATGTATACATTATCAAATGATCTGATCTAAGCCCTTGAAATGCTGCCTCTAATTGAGTTTAAGTGTTATCTTTTAATGAGTTATGAATCTATTGAGCTGTTCATGGCTAAATTAGTGCTGGAGCCATAGAGCTACCAACAGATTTCTTGTCCAGATCCTGCCTGTTTTATTGAATTCCTTTTGGACACTGATTTATGTATTTGATGTTTTTCAAATAGCCGAATGGTGTGTTGTGACATGTCATGCTCCATGTAGAGTGCATTTTCACTATCAATTCTTGTGATTGAGAGCAAATGTTACATGCCCTTAAGGTTGCCTATAGGGAATCTCCCCCCCCCCCATTTAATCGGATATCCAGCTTTGTTTCACAGAGCTGGTCTTAGAAAATTCTTTTGGGAATTATAACCATTCCTATTCACAAGCCCATCAAATCTCTGCTGACTTCACAGTGGATGCTACACCACCAACATTCCATGCCTAGAGCACTGCTGCGTTTGGCCTTTATCTTTCCATTTATTTATTTTTTTTTATCTTGGACGAGTATAGATGGGCTATGTAATATAAAGTAATCGAGGCTTCTCATCTCCTCACCCACTCTCTCAATCATTCTTTAATGAATGGTAGTCTGACTCCTGTCCCTACTGCCAACTTCAAACCTCAGGGTTGACTTGATTGCTAAATCCTATGCATTTATATACTACTTACCTGACTAAAACGCCATGCTGCTTTTAAAGTGGTAGATCATCTGCACCTCAAACCTGCCTTCTTGACCTATTACATCCCAAATTCTTAAGATTCATGTTTTTATGGTTATTCTTTTTATGACTTCTGTAAGGGCTTGTCCTTTTCCTCCTCTTCCTTAAATGTTTAGTTTCCTGAGTTCCTCAGCAATCATCGGCCTACTGTCCTCTTGCTTTATAATACTGCAAGTGATTTTATCAATGTTTATGTTCCTAATCAGTTATAATTAATCAATTATGCTAATGACTCCCAGATCTCTGAATCAGGATCAAAGCTTATGAAAGCAACACATATATTAACCTGCCAAACATTTAAAAACATACCGAACTCCTCATGCCCAAAATGGATGTAATCATTCTTACCTACCCTTTTATTTTCTATTGTAAGGGCAAAGCCACTCAAGCATTCATATATTTCAGAGATCTTGGGGTGATTCTAGACTCTTTCCACATCTCCCCATCCATCTCCCCATCCAGACTGTCATCAAGTTCTGCCAGCATTATAGGTAAAATCTCTAATTTTATCAAATAAAAAAAAGGGTTGGGTGGGGGAAAGCTTGTACTTGGTCCTTCCTTTTGCTTTTGTCATTGCTATAGTTCCATTCATTATCATGTCTTTTCCCCCACTACAACTAGAATAGAATGGTCCATTAATATAAATAATGAATGATGAAGACTTAGTATGTATCAGGGCCCTCTGCAAAGTGCTGGAGATCTATTGTTCATACTTTGTGTATGTTGTTTATTCTGACAAGAAACATCCTACCCCTCTTCTCCACCTTTAATCTTCATGCTCTTTTCCTGGGAGTAGGGAAGTTATTACCTATACTTAAGGACTCAACCCATATCACCTCCTACATCACTATGTTCCTAGACTACTCATTTTGCTCATTGCTTCCCCAATCTCTTTTGCAGAATGAGTGGTAAACAACCCTACCTCAAGGATCCCATAAAATCCAAAGCTTGACTCTTCATTTGTACTTTTCCTCTTGCATAATTTTATGGGTTTTGCTTTACTATCAGATTATGAGATCTTCAAGAACTAAGATTATATGACTTATCTGTATCTCCAGTAGCCCAAGTACATATGAAATGCTAACAAAGAAAAGAAAAAGAAAGCTTGTTTCATGAATGATGAAAACCTACATGTGAGTTGCATAGTAAAGAAATGATACAAATGAACTTTCTTCTAATAGTTAATAGCTTAAAAAAATCATGATTGAGATTTACCAGCACATCAGTTTTTCTTAGGCTGTTGTTCTGAGACACAATATACTGAGATAACAAGATAACTGTGATTTTATTTGGCAATCTATTTTGTAAGCTCCTCCCAAATAATCATTGAATTAATGGTAAATGCAGTGTATGGGCTGCATTCCAAATGAAGTAAGTATATGTTGACAGTGAAGTGCAGCCTTGTTAACCCTGAACAATCATTCCAATTATAAACTACATGTGTACAATCACTGTCACATAAAATATCCAGACTAATTACTTCTAGCCCTTTTGTTATGCAAGTATTAGAAATGAAGCCTACTCTTATGTTTATTCAATATTAACAGTGGAATTTCCAGCAAGAACATTGCAAAAAAAATTGCAAGAATTTTTATATTATGAAAGTAAGTGGATTAGTATTGTGCTTTTAAAATTGTATGGATAGTTATTGTTTTATAGGGTTTCCCACAGACTATCACATTTGTAACACACTGTTAAGGCCATAACTACAACATACAAATCTGTTGTTTGCAACTCTTGTTGCTGCCTGAGGGAAAAAAGCATGTCCACTGTTCCATGACTGGAATGAAAGGCACACTGAGTTTTAGGTCAAATACCCATGACATTGACATGTATGACTAGTCTACTGAGTATGATCCATGTTAATATCTTCCCAGTGGTGGGTATAAGTGATATGCCTCAGTGCTCAACGCAGCGCATACATCCCCTTTTGGTTTTCTGCAGGTGTAAAACTGATGTGTCTTTGAAATCCTGGGGAATACGATTCTTCTCATTCAGTTAAATTGTATGATTGCTATGTGGGTTGTCATATTTGTATAATTCTGTAAGGATGTCATCAACATCAAATGCTCTGTCTGATCGTATTTCTTAATGGCACATTTTGTATGGCACTGTCGCGAACTAACCTTGCTTTCATTATGTTACAGGGACCAATAATAACAGAAAAATCAAAGCTTCATGGCCAGCTGAACACTTCAGAAAATAAATGCCGTGCCTACGCTGAGATTTCTGAAATGATCAGTGGTATATTTGGAACATAATTGTGTCATTCATCTACCAGTCTAAGTTCCATGATGGTAGGAACATGGATATTCTGCCCACTATTTTATTCCACTGTTAGGAATAGTGACTAACCCATATTGCCCTTTTTTGTCATCAATTCACAATGGCATGTAGCTTATCTTAATTGAATGATACTAATTTTTATTGATAAATGATAACAGTTTGACACATGCATAATTAAACAGATTTTCCATAAATTAAAATAAAAGCTTTTGTACAGTGATCCACAATTATCATTTATATTTCAGATATCATACTTCCAAAGCAGCTTGATGGTAAGGATTTAAATTTACATACTCATTGAGTATCCTAAATAGTGACATATAGCAAATGATAAAGCTATTCAGAATAGGGAGAGATCTTTGGTGAGGAAAAATCTATGACAGATAGATTTGAATTGGGAAGGAAGGATATAAAGAATGCTTACAAAGAATTTTTATGATTTTTATAACACTATGAATTGAAACCTTGTTTTAGGCAAGGGGAAGATTTGAAGAGGGCTTTTGTGGATGTTATTAGTTGGGATGCTCAGCAATAGCAAATACCAATTCTGTAGGAACACTAATCATCTTACAGAACAAGAAGTTGCAGTGTGAGTTTAGTGGTTTTCTGACACACGGAGGAACTAAGTTCTTTCTCATCTTCAGCTCTGATTTCCTCGGTGAGTCCATGGATAACTCTTCACTGCCCACCTCAGATTGACAGCCTAGGTTGCTGCAATTTTAGGTATCATATCCAGACATGGCAATGTCCATTGAGAAAGAAAGTTGAGTTTTCTTTTAATAAATAAACATCAAAATGCTCAAAATCACTGAGCTCAGGGAAATAAGTCAAAATTGCAATGAGATATCACATCGCACCTGTTGGGATGGCTTTATTTTTTTCTTTAAGATAGTGTTGCCTAGGATGAGAAAAGGGAACTGTTAAGATATACTGTTAGTATTTGCACCCAAGAGTAACTTCCTCTGTGGGAGTAGACACAGAAGACCTTCACAAACATTCTGAGTTTGGACAGGAGAGTCCTAACTTCTATAGTTCCTGAGCAAAAGAATCTTAAAAGAGATAAAGAAAAATTGCCCAGAAAGTGGTAGAAATACCATAAATATATGCAACTTTTATTGATTTCTCCTCAGTAAAACTGGGGGTGGAAGAGAAAAAATAATTTTTACTTATGCAAAACCCATTGTTGATGCTTCTGATTATCAGCCCTCCTGGTCAGCTTTTCTTTAAGTAGTGGTCTGGGAATTCAAGACTTTTTCATATTTTTCATATTTTGGTGCAATTATTTTTAGCAAGAAATTTGCTGAAGGATGATTCTCAGCCTGGAAGCAACTCTATTTACGAGTCATATTCCATCTTCTAGATAAAAGGGAGCTGGGAAACATGTCCAACTCTGCATTTCCATCTCTGACCTACTTCATCATTCTTTACTCTTCATGCCTTTCTGAAGACCTGCCTGATAAATTGTATGTTCCTTCTTTCAACAACAACTTCCAATACTCAGCTATGACAGCAATAGGGAACATAGCCATATCTACTAGTTTTTGTTGTGATACCCAAAGTAAATCTGGGTATATGGTAGAGATGCCCAAATAAACACTAACATAGTGTTGTACAATTTTTACTTACACTCAGAAATTCTATTTCATTTAAGATTTATTACAGCATTTTAAGACAGGCAGTAAGAATATAACCATCTCCACTTTACAAATGAGAAAACTGAAGATCAAAGATCCTAAATGATTTGCCAGGTTTACTACCTAGGAAATGGTGAATCTGGAACTGGAACCTTATAATATTACTCTAATTTCTCTGGCTTTTAGCACACTATAAAACATTTCTAAGTGTGCCAAATCCTCATGTTTTAAAAATAATTTATCCTGCATCCAATTTAGTGACCAGATTTCATTTATTATTTTTCATAATGTGCCTTTCTTCCTTTGAATTCCTATTGCAATCCAACATGGATCAAATTATTACTTCTTCATGCCTAAATCACTATAAAAGCTTGCTAAATTATAATTACTGCCTCTAGTCTCTTCTCCAAATAAGTCATTAATGCTGTTGTCAAAATAACAGTACTCACACATTTTTATTGTCTTTTGTGATTCAAAAATCCTCAATGTCACAACTCTACATGTAGGATAAAATATGAATTCATTAAATAGGCATTCGTGGTATTCCCTCACTTTGACCCCTGGAAAAACTTCCCAGTCTTATGTTCTGTTACTCTCTAACTGAAGCATTCTGTTTTAATCAGACTAATTCAGCCAATCTCCCCAAAGTTGTACATGTTGCAGACATGCTATTTCATCTTTTCATCTCTCCAATAGCTATTTCCTCCCTATTTCCCAATTTTGTTTCCTGGTCCTTCCTTTCCCCTATGTGTCCCTGAAGTAAATCCTGCCAACTATTTCCAATTTTGGAAACCCCACTTTCCTTTCATTGGTGGATTTATGCAAGCATGTGACCAATGAAGTATGAGAGGAAATTCTGTATTGATCCTGCTGGGCTAGGTTTTCTTTTTCCTAGAAAGTTCTGTTTTTGAGAATATGGGTTAGAAGATATTATTAAAAACACCCCCATACAAATTATCTAAATGGAAAAATAAAACGGCATTTTTAAGATGCAAAACTGAGCTGGCAAAAAGTAGGGAAATTTTAGGTGCCAAAAACAAAACAGAGCTGAACATCAGAGTAGTGATTTGTCTCTGGCACTATACTTGCTCTTGCAAAATCTGTCACTCTTGATATCCAAGATGCTTGGGTTTAGTGGCTGAATGGAGCCAGGAGACAGAGCCTTGGCCTATGCCAGATGAGTAGTTCTAGCCAAGGTCCTTTTATAAAGTTAAGAAACTCAAAGAGCTATACCCTTAGTGAAGTCTGGGATTCCAGTGAAGTGAGTAAGGCACTTACCTTAATCACAACTGTGCCCTTAGTAAATGGAAGGAATATAAAATAAATCTACTTGTCAGTGATGGGAAAAAGCAGCATACCTACCTGCGTCTGCTTACACTACCCTGAACATTTATAAAGATGACACTGCTTACAGATGAGCTTTGGGCTTAAAATTATATATTTCAGGTCAGGGTAAGAAGAATTTGTCCTAAATGGGTAGAACCCCTCCCTGATTGCTTGAGAGAAGGAAAAATAAATAAATTATGTCTAGAGAATTTATGAATAAATTTCAAAGCTCCACTGAACATGATCCCATAGCCCAAAAATATGACACATTGGCAAAAGTTTACACAAAGAGGAAAGAGACAGCCAAAGCTTCCAATAATATATTTAACAGAGGTATAAAATAATGCTCTAAATCTTTAAAGAAGTAAAAGTTAAAATTGAAAACATGAAATAGTAACAAGGTAAAACACTTATGAAGTTGGATAGATTTAAATAAAAACTAAATTAAAACTCAAATGAAAAACAGGAAAGCTAACTTTTTTTTTTTTAAAGAGAGAGGGACAGTGAGAGAGACAGAGGGAGTCAATTTTTATTTAGTTTTTCAGGTAGATTTCGTTGCTCAGACACTCAGTTGTGTACGTGGTTCTGGGATTTGAACTCGCGTACGCGCACATGCCAGGCAAGTGCTGTAACTGCTGAGCCACCACTCCAGCCCCAAAAGCTAACATTTTTAAGTAGAGTAGATTAAATACAACTGAAGTACAAATTAATTACAATTAAAATTAATAAATAATTTGGAAAGTATACACATATAAAAAAAATTAGAATAAAACACCAAAAGAACAAGGAGATTTTTTTTTAAAGAAAGAGAGACAGCGTGTGTGAGAGAATCAAT
The DNA here is from genome assembly GCA_004027875.1 of Aplodontia rufa. NCBI lineage: Eukaryota > Metazoa > Chordata > Mammalia > Rodentia > Aplodontiidae > Aplodontia > Aplodontia rufa. The sequence goes on along the minus strand of PVKS010007120.1, from coordinate 5,489 downwards.
TTTATTTAGTTTCTCATGTGATCTTCATTGCTCTGACACCTTATGTACATGGTGCTAGGGTTTGAATTCATGTCCTCACGCATGTCAGGCAAGCACAGTAACTGCTGAGCCACTACTCCAGCTCTAAGATGTAGGAGATTTGAAATAGCCTCTGTGACCCCCTAATTCCAGCATCTTGCATTCCTGTAGAAAAAGCAGCATGCAAGCAATGCCAAGGTCTGACATCAGCTCAACTAGTAGCCAGGCCCTCTTGAATCAGGGACAGAGCAGCCTGAGTGCCTGAACGGCTCAGCATAATTAAATGAATCCTGGGTAAACAGTTTTCTAGGCACCTCTGTGTGAGCAGACCATCCCCATGTTCTCCTGAAGAAGCTTCTCAGTTTTATACCCTTGAGCCTGCAATGGATATGGTCTTTCTGATTCCTGAGATGCACTTAAGACATCTTTCCTATTGTCTCTGTGCAAGTACTGAGCTTTTATTTCATGGTGATAATCTCTTTCAACAACCACAACTTTCTTGGTCCAAATTTTACATGTGATTCTTCTTTGGCCAAAGTTTTTCAATTCGTTCCTTTCAGCAATTTGCTCCCAATTCTCACAGTAATCTTAACTAAAAGATTCCAGCAATATCCATGTCACCACCTGAATGCTGTACTGCCTTGACATTTCCTCTGACAGATTGATTTGTCCACCACCTTTAAATTCAGCCTCACACAAAGTCTCAGGACATGGGCAAAATGTAGTAAGTTCTTTGCCAAAATGTAACATAATTGGGCTATAGTCCTATTTCAAATAGAGTCCCCATTCCCCTCCAAAACCTCATGAGCACAGTCTTTACTGTTTGTATTCTCGTCAGCATTCTGGTCTTCCAAGTGCCCACCAAAATCACCCATTAAACTCCACTTATTACATTCTAAACCTTCTCTACCCTGCATCTCCAAACTCCACCCACAAACCAGTTCCAAAGGCTTCTGAACCACACGGTCAGGTAAGTCACCGCAAATATCCCACTTTTTCAGTACCATTTTCTGTGTTAGTCAGCTTTTTTGTCCCTGTGACCAAAATATTGGACAAGATGAAGTTAGCAGAGGAAAAGTTTATTTTGGACTCACAGTTTTGGGGGTTCAATCCATGGCTCTAGGAGTGACTGGTGGCATGGCAAAGGTAAGCTGCTCAGCTTATTGCACCTAGAAAGCAGAGAGAGCATTCAGGGACAACATATGTAATCCCTAAGGGCACGCCCCCAGTGACCTCCTTCCTCCTGCCATGCCTCACCCGCCTACAGTGACCACCCAGTAATCCATTAAAATTATTAATTTATCAAATGAATCAATCCACTTATTAGGTTACAGGTCTTGTAATCTAATCATTTCACCCCAGAACAATCCTGCATTGTCACAACAGCCTTTTGGGGGACACTTCATATCCAAATCATAACAAAACACAAGAAGGTCTCTTGTAAAAGCCAGAGAGAAATGGCATATTGTCCATTAAGTAATTACAACTACAAGAAGAGCAGGCAGAAAACAACAAACACAGTAATTGTAAGGCATTGATAACATAATATTTTCAGAATGCTGTGATGAAATCCCTGTCAATCTGGAATTGAATATCAAGGTAAGATACTTTATTGGAGTGAATGTGAAAAATATTTTTCAGACAAAAACTTAAAATATTTATCATCAGCAGATATGTACTTGTGGAACTTCTACTAATATACTGCAGAAAAGAATGAGAAGAGAAGACAAGCGATGATACTTGTAAATTCATAAGTAAGCTAAACAAAGACATTTGAAATTACAATACTAGTATCTAGTTAGTGGGATTTTAAAATGCTATTAAATAAAAATAAAATAATGATAAATGGTAAGATGTAAGCCTAGAAAGAGATAAGCAGAATCAACTAGTTCAAAAACTGCTGGATATCTGTTGAATGTCTGTAATTACAGCTACTCGGGAGGCTGAGGCAGGAAGATTGCAAGTTTGAGGATAGCCCGGGTAACTTAGTGAGACTCTAAAGAAACAAAACCCAAATGTGTATTAACAGTTAATAAGATGGAATACTCTGGACTTGAGAGGTGGCTCAGCAGGTTCAATCCTTAGCACCACATACACAGCTAAGAGGAAGAAAACAAAATTGGATGAAAAAATAAAAATTAATTCTCTTTTTTTCATTCTCTCTTTCTCTCACTCTCAAAGAAAAATAGATGAAATTCCTGTTCTGTCCAACAATTAATTGAGTCCCTAAATTACAACAGATATTTAAAATATATATATGGAATGAAAGCCTTTTGAAACAACACAACATATATGCATATATACATTGATATATATACATAGAAAAATATCTGGAAGGCACTGAGCTTTTTTAGGGTGGATGGGATTATTTGAATTCATTTTGTTGTCCTTTTCATCATATTTTGTGATATTGTAATTGCAAAAAAATCAAAGAAATTAGAATCGTATGACTGGGCATTAAGTTGTTCTAACTAAACACATATACATTGATAGCTTATAGCATTTAACCATTAAATATATTGGACAAAAGTTTTTTTCTAACACTCCTTCTTCTCCAGTAATCCATTAAGGATATGTTGGTATCCTCTTTGGTGGAATCATTTTAAAAGCATTTCCTTCTGATCTGCCTTCATGTTCTCACATATTAATATGCATACAGTCATCCCTGGGTATCCGAAGAGCTGCCTGTGCCTTCTTTCCTGGGAGGTTAAATTCCAGAAAAATCAGCCCGGGAGAAGCTTGATATGAGAGGAAAGAAGCTGTCTACTAAGAAGGTACAAGAATTGTTAATACCCAGATGAATACTCTGGGATTGAACTTTCATGGGCAGAAAATAAAATCAGAATAATTCTTTGACTTGGAGAATCTTTTGTATGGTCTATACCCTGTCAAGAACCACAGGGTATGTCAAATTCAGGCTTTTAGATGTCTGAAACAGGTGAAGGACATCAAATGCCCAAGATGACCTGGGAGAAGGCAGAAGAAAGAGTAGTGACTCTGAGGGAAGTGAGTATAGTGGGAAATGGTAGATTTTGTAACTTCAGAATCCCTTAAGTGGAATATGTCCTGTGGGATGACACAGACGGATAGATTATTTGCTAACACTATTAAGAATGCACAAGTTACCAACATCATCAGTGGTAGCTATCCTATATAAGTCAAAGAGGAAGCCAGTTGGTCATAGAACTGGGCTCACCGAGGTCAATGAGGATGTTAAGCTTCCATGTAATAAAGGCCAACTGGTGATGTGTAAGCATCAGGAACCAAGAGACAGCAATTGCCATATTGTGTAGCTAGGTTGGAGTGGAGGGAGCTGCAGGAAAGGTCTGCAGGAAGTTGTAGAGGTTATTAACAAAGTATAGCAGTTCTAGGGACAAAATAGATATGAAACAAACTAACTACCAAACCCCCCCCACAAAATGTCAAGAGTGGAAGAATATGATACTCAGGATGGTCACCAGTAAAATGTCAAATCTCTTCCTCAGTTCCTGGCCAATTTTCAGATTCAGACCTACTTATCAAAGAGGTAGCCAGGTTCCTAGGAAGAAAGACCATGTAAAACCATGCCAAGTGCAAATTGTAATGATCCCCTCAGTCTTTCACCAAAGGAACCACTTCCCTGAATGAGTGTGCATTGGATAAAGAGAATTCCTAGAAGTTTTGAAGTCTATTGAATGTAGGATCTGAGGTGATTTTGATGCTTAAAGATCTGAATCATCACTGGAGCAGCCTCAGAATGCATCTCTCAGGTCACTGCCTGATAGCCCCAGCTGCTAGCACCACATTCCTGCTGATGCTATGCTTCTTCCTCTCCTTTCCCCCATTTATAACTGAGCATGGAAGGGACACTAAGGCAGCCTTTGTGAGGTTTAGGACTACTCTGAACAGCAATTTTGGACTTAAGGAACACCCTACCCTGGATAGCCTTTCTAAACTGCTTAGATCTGCAATGCTAAGACATTTCCAAACAACCTTACTGTATTCTCTTCTAATTGGGATCAGAACTGCACTGTGGTCTGATAGCTCTCCCAATCTCTCCTGGCTCCCTCTCTCTGAATAAATTTCTTGACTGCATCTCACTTTTTGCTTCTTAGAGGACTTGAACTAGCACAATCATCATGGCTCCAGTTAGATTGGGGAATTGTAGGAGCTATAATGAGGGGAGTCCTGGATAAATCTGAAAACACTGGGTTTCACCCACTGTTAACCTCATCCGGTGGTATTTCTCCAAGCCCTGAATATGCAGCAGTAGTGGTATACTAGATGATTGGAATAACCCTGACATTGGGTCTTTCATCCAAGCTCTAAGAGCTATTACAGTGGCAAAGGCCAAGTGTAAACCTCTGCGATTACCCCACTTTCGCCAAAAGAGCCAAATACATTACTGCATCCCAGGGTTCATCATGGAGGTAAGTGCCACCATCAAAGATGGAGAGGATACAGTGGCCACTTTCCCTATTGTCATATCACCATCTGTCCCCTCTAGAGTCTAGAGAACAACTATCAATTGCTGTAGGCTCAGCAAAATTCATTGTGTTGCTGTGCCAGATGTGGTACCAAGGTTAGACCAGACCAATAAGGTCTTAACTATGTGGATGAGAAATTGAAGTGTCTAGTTAGAAAAGAGTATGGATCAAAAAACTATAGCCTGTTAGCCAAATCCAGCCAGCTATCTTTTTTTTTTAATAATTAAAGTGTTACTGGAATACAGCCATGATCATTCATTTGTCTATTGTCTGTCTGCTTTAACATTGAAAATTCAGAGTTGAATAATTGCAATAGAAACTGTGTGTAAAGCCTAAACTACTGTCTGGTCTGTAACAGACACTTGCTGACTTTTTTTTCCAAAGAAGGACCTCAAACAGTTTGAATTTACAAGAGATGGATAACTACATTCACTTGGTTTTTGGGTAAGGCCATTAACTTTTCTACCTTGTGTCATAAAATAGTCCAAAGAAATCTGAGCTGATTAAACAGTCCACAGTCACTGTGATCCACTACATTGACTATATCATGCTAGCTAAATGGGATGGCTAGTACACTGGAGGTTTTGGTAAGGCACATGCATTCCAGAGAGTAGACTATAAATCCTATGAAGATTAAAGGACCTGCCACTTTGATGAAGTTTTTAGGAGTTTGTGGGTTAGGAAAGTTCTGTCACATCCTCTAAAAATTAAAACATGAATGATAGACTCTTGCATCCTTTACCACAAAGAAGGAAGTAACAACAGCTGATAGGCTTCTTTAGGTCCTGTAGGCAACTCTCTCTATATCTACAAATACCTGTTCCATGATATATCGGGTGGCATGCAAGGCTGCTAGCTTTGTGTGGGACCCAGAGCATGAAAAATTCCCTAGGAAGTCTATGTTGCAAAGCAAGCAGCCTCAACACTTGAGCCACCCAATACAGCAAATCCTATGGTACTGGAGGTATCAGAGTGGGAAATAATATCACATAGTGCTAATGGCAA
>PVKS010007119.1:0-74612 GCA_004027875.1 Aplodontia rufa | reverse complement strand
TATATATATATATATATATATATATATATATATATATATATATAAATAACATGTTTACTGTAGAGAATTTGAAAAAAAAATTGCTTATAATCCCAAAACTTTTTGGTATTGACATTCTGGTTTTCACTCTCTTTATTTCCTTCCTGCAAATAGTTATGCATAGATTCATATTGCCAGGCATTATCTAATAAGATTTGAGATAACTCCTGTGTGTAGTTTTATTACTTAGTTGATCATTAGTTCTGCACATGATTAGTCTTCTGAAACATGATTAAATAGTTGATCTTATAAAGTTTTCATTCCATATCATTATACATTTACATTGGAAATTATTATAACAAAGAAAAGAAAAATAAAATAGTTAATATTTTTGAGCACATACTGTAAATCAGACACTCAGTGGAGTGTTTATGTGAAGTTTCATTTTATAAAAATGGTGGAAACATTTTTCAGAGAGATGAAATTCCTCAAAGTCGAAGAACTAGTAACTGTAGAGTTGGGATTGGAGCCCAAGTTATTTTTTCTAAAAAGCACTGTTTTCAAGTTCTAGGAGATGTGGGGTAACTTAAAGAAGGAATCACATCTAGACAGGGTGGAAGGACTGTCCAAAAGCTCAAAAGTTTTGTAAGTCCATTTCAAGATGATCACTTCACTGGACAGTCCCACTTATCGATAAATTAATAAAAAGATTCCATGAGTGTTAAAATTAGAGTCTAAGATGGAGGACTAGTAAACATGCTCTGAGAAGCTTATGGAAAGAAACTCTCCAAATTATCATTATATTTCCACAAATTCCACTGTTTCACTTCTTTAGAAATTCAAGTTTAGATGGCATTCATGAAGTGACTTTGATGGGCCAAGCATACTTTTAGAAGTTTTTCAAAAATCTCATTGCACCTTATACAAAAATATGTACAATAGATATGAAATAAGTAATATTATTTATAGAGTAGCATTTGCAAAGGAGGAAATAAACACTATAAACACAATAGGGGTTTAAAGATTTGCCCTTATAGTAAAGTCAATCTGGCCTTGTATCTTGAAAACAGTTTTTACTGGATATCTCTACATGCAGAATTCTCCCTGAAGACTGGGTTTGCAGGTCAGATTTTTACAGCTCCTTGTCTTTCCAGCAAGGGACTTCATGTGTAATACTACTAATGAACTGAATTCAAACCCTATGCCTCTGCATTAACTCATTTTATTACTTTGGACAAATTAATTAATGCCATTTCCTCATCAGTAAAATAAAGAGATGACAGCTACTTGTGGAACACATGCAAGGAGGAAAGGTAACTATGCTAAAAATCCTAGCAGAGAATAGGCGATGAGTAATTAATAACTGTTAATAATGCTTTAGACACTGACTCTTCAGTAAGTGTTGAATACTAAGTTCTCACTCAATTAGCTCAAAAACCAGCACAGAGTTAAAGTCAAAATTTAAGTCTTCCCATCGTGACCTGAATTTGGACTTCCTTCATTGTTTTGCTTATTTTATACAAAATATAAACTGCATTCTTACTCTGCACAAGGTTCTGTACAGATGCTTTGGGAGGCACTAAGATTAATCAGACAGATTCCGTGTCAAAGGTCTTTACAATTTACCAGGCAATATGTGACCCGACCAGCAATAACTGGTATCCGGAGTATAAAGTGGTGAATGTTTCACTGGAATAGACTTCAGGGAAGGTGCTATATGATATGATATATATATATATATATATATATATATATATATATATATATGCTATATGAGAAAGATTAATTTCTACTAATAAAGTTCACAGTTCAGGAATATTAACAACTGTTTTTCCTAAGGGCTCTTACCTGAGACGAAAGTCTCACTCCAACCTCCCTGCCAGACAGTGATTGGGGCAACATCATCCTACTTTACCCTAAGCAGACTGGTTAGTCCTCCTATCACTGTGCATCCCCTTTAGACATCAGGCACAGATATTCCAGTCATATCAAGTACAAAGTACAGTTAACTTTTTCTCTTAGAGAATTAGCATCCTTGGGATCTACATGTGTACCCTAGGGTAGAATTTAGGCCTGATTTGTTCTTGGCCTCATTTATAATCTCATGTATTGAGTGGCACCACTGGGACTTACTCCAGATCTCTCACCACCTAGCTTTGCCTTCTCTTTACTGTTCCAGATCACCTCCCCTCAGAAACAGCAGGTTGCTTACTGCTTCCTCACCCCATGGGTAGGCAGGTTGAAATTTACAGCCTGGAGATCCATTAATGGCAAAGTGTAAGGTCTAACCAGTAGAGAGCAAGAGGTCAGAAAATTTTCAAGTTCTTCTCAGAGTGTAAATGCAAAAGAGTAATACTAAAACAGATTTCTTATGCATGTATGTTTCCCACAAGCTTTGTCATCTATCCCAAATAATGCTTCTACTATGGTATAAGATTGAAGAAACCTCATTTCCTTGGACAGAAATGATCCAAGAATGCTAGCACCATTCTGCAATTACTTCCTGCTTTCCATGAGTCTCCTTTTCCTTTTCCTCTGGTGCACTCTGACCATTTAGGTGAAGCATCTTATCGAAGACAGACTTTTCCCCCGTGGTTTCTTTTTTTGTTCAGATTTCTTTTCATTCATTTTCTCTCTGCCTCTTACTCATTGATGATTCTCTTTTCTTCTGCCTCCCTCTCTTTCCGTTTACTTTCCTTTCTTTTTTCCTTTCTCCTCTTGTATTCTCAATTCTCTTCTATCTTACCCCTTGACATATCTCTATGTCTGTATGTCTCTCTTACCTCTCATTCTGTCCTTGAAATACATTTTCTGTACAAAGAATTGATGGTACTTGAGCTGTTTAGGATGAAATGTGCTAAATCCAAATATAATGCTTGTTGGTATGTCATTCTTGTTCTCTGCCTCTTTGAAATAGTCTTGTCTATTTCCAAATGAAAAGTCTGCTAATGATCTAGCAGGTTCCCAGTGTAGACATGATACAATTATCTGCTGTTTGGTGCTCAGTGGCCTTTGTATCTGCCAGCCACGCACCAGGTGGTAAAAAAAATAGTGCATTTATTTTCTTCCTAAGCATGAGGTTGTTTTTCTACTTTAAAAAGAGGGGCTAGAAAATCAATCTTGAAACTCAGAGTATTTTACTCAAAAGGTCAGGGATTCAATGGAATTCTGTTTTCTTTTTCTTGTTAAGTTGCCATTTTCCTGCAGTATTAGCTGTGATCCCTGCCTGTTTTCAACCTGGGTTCTCTCCCTCCCCTGCTATTAGATTTTGCCTGCTTTTCAGAATACTCACTTTTCCATGGCAACAGAAATGCAAGTAAAGAATTCTGGTGTTACTATGGGAAAGAAATGAAGCAGAACCTGTGTGTGACTCATATAAGAATCTGTTATTCAAGAACATGTATCTGCCACAGTAATAATAAAGATTGACTCTCTCCTCCCAAAAGAAGTCGGAGAGCTTTGCTGATAGAGGGCAGGGTGTCACTCCTCAGTGAGTGGTGAAAAATTTTGGTCAAATAAATTGCCTTTATTTTTCCATTAGAAGTACTGGACTATTTTCTATAAAAGGGAAATAATTTCTTCACATTTTTTTTTCTTGACAGAGTTGAACATGTCACTGAAAGGTGCCCAATCCCAACAGATATGGCTGAGTTATGCCCTTGCTTTCTGAAGCACACACTTAAGATCTCTTTGTTATAGGAGTTCTTGGCCAGTTCTACCCGCTGTTTCACATCCCTGACACGAGCCGAAATCCCCTGATGCTTCAATGACCAACACAAGACGAGTAATTTTCTGTCCCTGTACAATCTGGCAAAGGTTAGCATTCCAATTGCTACTAAGGAATTACTTCCCTGAAAGATATTTAACATTCTTATTGGAAGGTCCACCCTGGAGTAGCAGACACTCAGGAAAGTATATCCATTGCTTCTTTGAAATTCAGGCATTCACCTTTCCAGATTGGCTGGTCATACATTTGTTCTTGGACAGCTCCAGGCAGATGCATTTTAGGAGAAAGCAAAGTCATAGAAAACTTGCTGTCCTAAGGTGTTCAGTCTCAGGATTTTCTTCTTTAACCTAGGGCAGTGCTATTCCATCATCAACCATGCTGTTTTAACTGCAGGAGGAAGACACACACAGGTACCCAAATACACAAAGAAAATGGAAAAACCAGAGAACACGCTGCACCAATGACCCCCACCCCTGTTGCTGCTCCTCCAGCATCACCAACACAGAATTCCATTTTACATGAATATTCAATAGGAGGTGTGGAATTGTAGCCCATGGGCTTGAATCTTTTTGAAAGATGCAGATTTTTCATAAAGCATATTTCTATAGAATTTCCAGAATTAAATGATATAGCTGTGGCTATCTTATTATCAGAGACTTAATCCAATCATTATCTATGAGCCAAGAAATAGATTTCCATAGCAACCCAGACACTAAACAGATTTCCTGGGTAGATATTATAATTTGATTTATATAATATAGAACTTGTATTGGATTCATTTTAAAATTATAATGATTGCAGAGACTTTTCTTAAATCATTAATGTTGACATTTTTAGAAAAGAATTCTTACCAAAAATATAATGTTTAAATCTTTGTGTTGAACATAAAAGATCATGGGCTTGTATTTACACAAGTAAAATTTAGTCATGATTTATGGTGATTATTTCTTTAAGTCCCTATGTTTTTTCTTTAGAGCAGAGGGGTATTTTGTCTTGTTTTTATATATTTTTTGAATCAGGTTATTAATCTTGCACTCTTCAAATAGTTGATGACATTATACATTGATTTCCCAACATGGAAAATAAGGATTTAATTTATATTTCATATCTGCCATACAAGCCTCTTCTTCTCCTGATAATATTGCAATCTTTTATGTCATTTCATTATTACTTTATTATGACTATATACATAAATGGAGTTTGTAGCTGAGTAGTAAACTGTTTTTTCTCTCTCAAGTATCTCTCTTTTCCCTGTTTTTTGTTTGTTTGTTTGTTTGTTTGTTTTGTTTTGTTTTTGTCTCCACTCATCTGTGGAGGTTGGAACTAGACCCTGGCTCTTCAGAAAGGTGGTCTATTATCATGTGTTAAATCCAGATAAGGTGTAATGTTATGCAGCCTAATACTTTTTTAGAGATATTGTGGGTAAGGGAAGGAAGGGATACGGGTGGATAACTGGGGGGGCTCTCTTGGGGGGTAAATCTAGTATCCAGAAACTATACACATTTTATATTATTTTGTTAAAAACTTGTATGGTTGTTCAAAAATAAAAAAAACAGGGAAAAGAAAGGTATTTGTTTTTATATTTTTTATAAAAATTATCTTGTTACCTGAAGTCATATTTTGATAACCTCTAATGCCAGAGTACTTTCATTGTCCTTTACAGAGAATGAATCAGAATGTATATTTACTATTTTACAACACTTTAAACTTGTTTCAAGAGGAAGAAATTTCCTTTGCATAATAAAAAAATTAACTTAAAATTTAATTAAGCAAAAGCATGGATTAATTGCGTTTCCACTGATGTAAAGAAATCTTTATTCAATGTGCCAGCTGATAAGTCATTGGATTAGTGCATAAAATAAACTCATCCGCAGATAGTTACTAAAGTCCTATGTGTTCTCAGTGGAGTGTGTCAGATTCTGTTGGTATTTGCTTCACTAAACATAGGATTTTTAAAATATGATGAAGTTTGTGGGAAAAGTCTTGAGATGGCATAAACTCATGAAGAAGCAAAACTATAATCTGATTAACAGGATTTGTATCTATGCATGGTAAATTACAGAAGATTGTGGTGTTTCCATGACTAATGCCCTAGAAAAGCTTCACAGATGAACACTTTGGTTATCAATGTGGCTTCTCTTTCATCTCTAAGACTGCTTATTGTATCACCTAGCACAGCTCTCCAACTTTTGAATTTCTAGGCAGGTAAAACATTAAAGTGCATATTAACTAAATCTCAAATGGGTTTTTCTTTTTGAGATGCCACCTGTAAATCCTTTTGGATTATTCATTTTCAGGTATCATATCATATCCTAGTCTGCAGGGGTTTATTAAAGAAGGATTTAAATATTATAGCCAGCAATGAGTTGGCAAAAATAGAAAGCACGTCGTGGGGTAATGAAGTCTCTTGATCTAGAAATTATGTGATTGTACTTAACACAAAATAGTTAGCAAACTATTGTGGCACATTTATTATTTTAAATATGTTTCAAAAAATTTTTAAAAATTATATACTCAACAAATATCTCAAGTGACATGAAAATATAATTGTGGTAATTCTACCCTTAGGAATCCACTGAATTTTCCTCTTAAGAAAGCTAAGATATTCAAAGCAAAGCACTTGAAGATTTAACATTGATTCTGTCACATTCCCTTTTCAGAATACAATTAGCCTGAGGTTAATGCTAAATATTAAAACATCATCATAATTTTCAAAAAGAAAATGGAGATGTTTAGAATTCCATTACTCATTATTATTTCAGCACTCTTTCATAATAAGTCTATACAACTTGTGAATATAATACAAAAAGAAAATTTTAATTTCATCTAACATTTAAAAATCAAAATACATGAAAAGAATAATTTTTTGCTTGTTATAGCATTTGTTTTCAAAGATTTCAACTTCTCATGACTTTGCTATGTTTTCATAGTTATAGCACATGGGTGGTTTTTTTGGTATTTTTGAGTGCAATATAGGCATTTACAAATTTATAAATGTTATAACAGTGAAGCAATGGGCTAAACTATTTCTAGCTATGTCCCTCTACTTAATTTCTATGCTTTTTTTCATTTCTAAAGAAAATATTGAGATAGATAACTAAGATATATATGCTTTTAGAAAGGAAGTGCAATGGTGCTTAAATTCTAATTAGAAAATGTGTCATATTTTAATTTTAATGTTTCCACAATATATTATAAAGAAAGACTCTGTTTTTAAGAATGTGTCCCAGAACTTCTAAGGTCATTCTTAGAGGATTCCTGAGAGCATTAAATAGCTACATGTCAACTGTTCCATTCAATTCAGTGCCTGGCACCTGGTACCCTAAGCAGTGGCCATTATGATTTTTATTACTTACCCTGATCAACACAGATGCATCTGATATGAAAAAATGCTGGTTAATTTGGTCAGCCTGGAAGCCAAATGCAAATAGAGTAACTGAGAAAATACCTCAATTCCAAATGAATTAAACAAAATTTTCCAACCAAAAATAAGCACATGTGATCTGATTCAAAATCAAGCTGCCATGTGCATACTCAAAACAACCACAGACGATTTCCTGGGAAGGATCCTCCAATGCCCTGAGCGGAAGATGTATTCTTTTCTTCATTTGATCTCCTGCGGATTTGCAGATACTGGGCTCAGGGTTCCTGTCAGCTTCCAGCCACTGAGACCTAGGCTGTGACATCAGGCTAATTGTAGGCAGAACCGTGAAACGTTTCTGTTTGAGCACCTTTCCATCTTTTTAGAAAGAAAAGCCATGCCTCACAGGCTTCCCCCACAACCTTGCACTTGCTAAGACTTCTCATGACAGCTGTCTACTGAGGACCCCACCCCCACACAAGGAGGACCGGCCATGGTCTACAATCAGCCCCTCTCTGCTCTTCATCTCAGACTTGGAAACCTGTCAGTGACCTCTCGGATTCTCAGCAGGCTTTACTTTCAGCTCCCGGTGAACAAATGTATGACAGGTTCTCTGTAGAGATTAGCTCCTGAGCTTCCCTTCAGAACTGGCAGCCAGAAGAACTATGTAGAATGGGGAAAAGAGCGTCAGACCCAGGCCACACCATAAATGCCTGTCATTGTGAAACTGATAAGCTTTTCTTGGCAGGGGTGCGCCTCTGTGTACCCAGCAACATCACAGACAAGAAGAGCTGGCAAAAAATCAAGTCTCAATCCACATTGAGCCTCCTAGATTGTGTGGGGTTAGAAATTAGAAGTTTGATGTCCTGCGTACTTGCTTTCCCTCCTTTCTCCAAACTCTGCTGCAGTCTCAAGGTTACAACAGAAACACACACACATATGTTGGGCAAAGACTCATGACAGCAAAACCACCCCAACCAGCCCCAAAGACTGCCAACTGAGCCTTTTGTGAGTAAATGAATGAAAGGTGAAATGAATGAAAGGATATTTAAAGCTCTCTCTTTGTTCTTCTTCCAGAGTATTGAGATTTCACAGCTGAAAGGTGTTTACATTTTGAGGTTTGTTTTTTTCTTAACCTTTGAAAAATTAACTGGATTTTAAAAAGAAAGATGAGAACAGTAAGTAAGAAATATCCTAGGATGTTAGTGATTAGACTTTATATATAGAGAAGGGATATATGAGAACTCTACATTATTTTTTTTAGCTCATCTAAAAGGAAGAACGCAAGGTTTGAAAAGGTCTAAGAGATAGCAACAGAATACTTGGCCATTGGAACCCATTATGATTCCTCCTGCAATGGCCAGATCTCATGCAGGGTGAGACTCTAGCAGATTCCTATTCTACTGTGGAACCTCAAAACATATCTGTCAATGAATACGTAAGTGTTAGGATACACAGAATGCAGAGTTGTTCTCAACTCAACTAGAAATAAAATGAGTGGATTTTTCCTTACAAATAAATTGATTCTTTTTGTCTTGCTAAAACAAGCATGTGAGCTGAATATTTTTTGATAGTCCCAATATGTATGGCTCCTACATATGGACGTCAGAGGCTATGAAAAATTCCTCCTCTGAGGACATTTATTACTACAAAATATTTTTCTTATCCTATTTCTCAAATAAGATAGAGATAAGTGTCCCCAAGGACAGTTACTTATATTGTTACATAGTTATTAATAATTTTTGCTTGTATATCATGCTGTCTCACCAAACTGCAATTTCTAATTCCTCTTTGAACTTCTCATGCATGAAGGATGGAAATTTGCACATTCTAGGCCTTCAGTAAAAAGTTAAATTAACATTCTTGTTAGAGATGTACAAATGAATTTCTCTTAATTTAAATATATGCAAACTAGAACTGGTTGCCAAATTTTAACTGGTAAATAATGCAAACGTTGCATGTATTTGCTTTGCTCTCTTTGAATACTCCCTGTATTTTTCAAACCCTTTGACACATTGTAAAACAAAGCTTTAGCAAAAGACAAATTCATTGTTTTAGCAGAGAGTTCTTGTGAATGCCTTTTGGTGATATGAATAATATAAAGAGATCATCTGTGCCCCATTATTTCCAGATCATGAAGATATTCATTTCAATCCCATACTTTCTGAGTGGTCATCCAAAGGGAAAAAGTAGCCTGACTTTGAATTCTTATTTCCAGCAGAGATTAGTCTGTATGTGGAGGGGTTATGTTTGAATTGAATCAGGTCAAAATTTTATTTCTTTTAGCAAAGGTTGTACTAAATGTGTGAAGCTAAGAGCCAGGGTGGACATGATCTGATTTGCAACCACAGCTTAGCAGGGAGCTTATTCATACAAAAAGAGGATAGAACAGTTGGTCATCCAAATGGTAGTTGTTAGTAGATGATTCACCATTACTGTCACTGACATGACCCTCATTCTGAATACACAATTTAAATCTGAACGACATTACCTTAGAGAGCAAAGTCTAGAATCAGATATAATGGTGGTTTTCACTGAAAGTTCCCCAACCATCTCTAACATTGCTGGCACACAGGTGGCCTTAAGTAGCTTGCATTTATAAATCTGGAAGTCTAGTCATATGCTGCCTGCAAAGGTGTACCATTATTGCAAGATAGTGTCATTACAGGGAAAAAGGAAAGTGATAATTTATCAACCAAGAGGGCCCTGAAATTAAGCATAATGCTTAGATCCTCAATTTAATCAGCAAAGGCCCAAAGGAAATCACCAGCAAACCTGAAAGTATCAAATGCTCATCTTTTCTTTTACTGTTTGTGAGGGTCTCTGGCATCTCCGTAGTAGAGAAAAACATGTGTGTCTAAGCCTAGCGATACAGGAAGACAGCAATCAAGAACTGCTACTTTTGTTTGATAATTTAATCCTCCCTCCAACCTTGCCTTTGAAACGTTACTCTCTTTCTTGTTGTAATCTTTAGTGCTATTCATTATAAGTGCTTCAGATCAGAATTTGGAAGAGTGTCTCAGAGTTTGTTGTTTTTCAATATTTCTTAGCATAAAAATACTTAGTCATCTCATCTTATCCAGCCTGTTTCTGTATCATGCACAATTAAGGAAATTCCCGCATATAAATACCTACCTAATAAACCGCTTAAGGAGGATGAGCAATGCGTTCACTTGACCAGACATCTGTTGTCACTCTTGAGAAAGGACAATGTTCACCACATTGATACATGTGCACTGGTTACTTTGGTGTCTGTCTACCCTCCTACCTTCATCTCATACCACCCTCAACCACATCACCCTGTCCTGGGCGCCCTGCCATTCTCTTTCATCTTAGATTCACCAAGATTATTGGTGTCTTACAGACTTTCCATTGCATTTTCCTAGAATATTCTCTGCCCAGATCATTACACAGTAGGTTCTCTATTAACATTTACATCTGAGTTCAAATATCACTTCCAAAAAACTCACATCAGCTATATCCCCCAACCATATCTTCATACCTTACCATCAGTTTTTATCTATTACATCCCTTATTTAAATATTCTTCCCATCACTTATCACTTTCTGATATTTTCTTATTTCTTTCCTGTATATTTCTCTCTGCCCACTGTGAAAGACATGGGATCAAAAACCCTTGTTTTTATTGTTTTGTGTTTTATTTCTAGCACACGAAGCTGTGCCAGGTACACGATAGGTACCTTAATTACCCTTTTAAGAATATTGTAAGCTGCATTAACGGATGCAACTGGTGCCAGCAGTGGTGCATGGGTGCCCACAGCAGATTTTCTATGACTGCACTGTTACCCTATTTCTTTCTTATTGTAATCTTTAATGCTTATGCATCATGATACATGCTTCCAGTCAATGTTTAGAAGAACATCACTAAGATCTTGAAATGTCACAGAATTTAGAAGCTAAAAAAGGCTTGAGGACCCTCCCAAAATGAGATCTCTGGTCTTTCTTTCAATAATTGGCAAAATAGGAAAAGATGCACCGTCTTTCTGGTGCTCTCCCCATCAACCCTCACCCTCCGTGCTGAGGGATCGAAACTGTGCTCTTCTACCAGCCTTCACATTTTTAAAACATGGAGAAATTTATTAGTTTTCTATACCTGCTATGATATATTAATACAATTGCATGGTTTTAAAATAACACAAAAGTGTTTTCTTCCAATTGTGTGTGATAGAACTTTAGCACAGGTCTCGCTGGCCTAAAATAAGAAGTCAGCAGAGCTGTGCTCCCTCCTAGAGGCTCTAGAGGGGGAATCCTTTCTTTGTCTTCTTTGTCTTCTAGGTTCTCACAGTCCTTGTCCTTAAGTGCCCTTCCTCCATCTTCAAAGGCATCAAAACCATCAGGTCTTTCTCACACCACATCAGGTCTTTGTCACATCACTCTGACAACTTCTGCCTTCCCCTTTGGTATTTAAGTGCCCTTGTGATTATATTGGAGCAATTTGGATAAACCAGGATGATGATCTCATTTGAAAGTCAGCTAATTAGCAATCAATTCGATCTGCAACCTTAATTCCCCTTTATTATGTAAGGGAGAACAGTCTCAGATTCTGGGGATTAGGACTTGGACATAATTGGGAGATTTTATTCTGCCTACCACAAGAAGAAATATGAAAAAAAAAAATGGTACAATAGGCTTCCTCTCCCAAAATAAATATGGTTTACATGTTGCAGTATATGTTATCATTTGAGTTATGGGCAATTTTTGGTATTAATAAATTTTGATGAAACTGTTGGTCATATCCATAGTCAATTTTTTGTTAAAAGATAATTTTCTGAATATTAAAAAGGAAATCTCATATAAGTCTAAGATAAACACATGTCCATCATTTTAATTTATTAATTAATAAAGGAAATGAAATTGGAAGACTGGTTCAAAGTAGTATGTGAGAAAGAGAGATTTATAAAATCAATTAGTAAAGAAATAATTTTGTTAATATTAAGAGACAAAACTGTTTAATTTCCTAAATGTGCACAAAAGTAAAAGCTTTGGGGTTATTTTCTACCAGACTGAGATCTAATAGTTAAGACATTAATTTCATGGTCTCCACTGTTCATTGTCTTATACACTTTATTTTTTTCAGTGCTGGGGATCCCTTTACCACATGCTAGACAAGCACTGTACCACTGGGATATATCCCCAACGCTTCTTAAACACTTTTCTAATCTATGGAGGTACCCTTCTGAACAATGACGTTGAAAAGAACTATGTTTATTTCCAAGTTATAAATATTTGTTCTTAACATTTCAGAATAAATGGTAGAGGTAGAATTACTGGATTAAAATTATGAGTGATTTTAAGATTATAATACATTTTGTACATTATTAACATTTGTAGGTAGTGATTCATTGTTTGTCTCCTTTAGATTTAAGATTAGGGACAAGGCACTGGTTTTGTGATCCAGGTTTATTATATCTAATTTGCAATCAATTCTCTTTAGGGTTTTTTTTTCTCTCAGGAAACATGTTAACATGTGAACAAGATAAAACATGTTAAAAAAATTTAACACTTTATCAATAAATCATATAGGACAATATTACTCAAAGGATTTTAACTTTAAAGATTTGTTGTTGTTATCGTTACTCTAAGTCTGTTAGCTATATAGTTTTGGAACTTATAGAATGTTCAGAATTTATTTTCAACCAAAAAAATCAGAATCCAGATTACTAGAAAAGAAATTTAATAATGCCTTTTGTATTCTCAGAAATTAAACATCCACACTATTTTCATTGTGTCTTCAGAATCTTTATCGTTGTTGTGTGTTGAGTTTCTGAATTATGCAGTTATTAGTTTTTGTCTGAAGTGCTTAGTAAATTGCTATGAACCAAAAGTTTACAGAAATAATTACTAGTAATACCTTAGCTTTCATTGCCATGCAACAATAGTGTTCCCTATTAGAGTGTTAATAGACACCTTATATATTCATAAGCATCACTTATAGTGGTCCCTTTTGAAACAATGCCAGTTCCCTTAAGAATGGGCCCACATTCACAAGTCACTTTGGTGTCTCTTCTGGTTTTTCAAGATGACAAATCCAATACCCTCCCAGGTTTTCTGTTTCATTTTGTTTATTTCTTAAAGAATAGCAATAGCATAGGTACTGTTAGAATTAGCTTTGAATATATATATTACAGAAAACTGAAAACAAACATGGCTTTTAAAATAGGTGATTATAGTACCTCAAGTAAAAGAAATTCCTGAATTGTCAGTAGAGTGAACTTATGGTCATCAGGGACCCAGGATTCTATGATCCTCTTGTGGATTCCTTTTTCAAGACTCAAGACCATCTTATTGATCCAGAAGTCAGTTTTCTGGAAATTTCACCAAACACTTAAATGTGTATTTTACTGTATTACTTCAGGAAATGATATCTTTTGGGGGGGGTGAGGTTTGTGCTATTGCTGCTCATCCCGAAATCTGGGTACAATGGATATTCATTGACAAGGAACAGTTTCTGCTACACTCAATTAACACAACTCTCATGAAATTTATAGCTTACATCAAGGTCAAGATTTCTGAATTTCAGTTCTACTAATTAATTCCTATTAATTAGGAATTTTTCTTGGTTGAGAAACCTCAGCTTTAAGCATCAGATCATGACTGGGAGGGCTTTTCACCACTGTGACAAAATGCCTGAGGAAATCAGTTTAAAGAAAATATGTTTATTTTGTTTCATGGTTGCAAAGGTTCCCAACCATGGTCACTTGACCCCATGCTATGGGCTTGTGGTAAGTCAGAGCATCATGCAGGGAGAGTACGGTGGAACAAAGCTGCTGTTTTCATAGTGGCCAATCAGGATGCACAGAGACAGAGAGAACAGGCCAAGCACAAAATATCCCCTTCAAAGGCATACCCCAGTGATATATTCCCTTCAAAAAACCCCCATCTCAAAAAGTTTCCACCATCTCCCAATAACACCACCTACTGGTAAAGCCTTCAACACATGAGCCTTTGGAGGATATTCCAGGTGTAAACTATGATTTAGTAATAAATCTCTTGAGTTTATTTCAGTTCAAATATTCAATGATTGTATATTATGATTTATATTTTCCTATTTTTGTAACATTTCCATCCTAACCTAAGACTCAAGTGATGTTTAGATTTAACAGTTACTATCAAGATATTGAGAACTTTTTGGATAAATATTTGAGAACACAGTGCCACTAGCTATCTCCCTTATAAAAATGTGACATTTCTGGAAGCCCACGGATAAACATCAAAGCAGAAATAGCTATTTAAAATTATATATCCTGCATGTTATTGAGTTGAGACACTGAGTGCTTCCCTTCATCTGAAATTTTGGAGACCATTTGCATATTAGAAGTATAAATCTTAGCTAATCCAGCAGGAGGGAACGTATTTATTTTGTACTGAGAAAATTCTGTTTCAGGCAGAGTGAAGACATTTGAGTGATGATTGTCATCTTTTATATGCCTTGTAACTGTGATAGATGGCCTTGAGCTTCAGTGATTCATGATAGCATTTGGAGACATAGAAGAAAAGCAGCTAATTCAAATGAAGGAGTCAGTAAAACATCATAGCAAATGTAGGTCACAGAAGACCATGAGAATCTAACAGAGGGACAACGTGTTGCCTGCAAATGTACTGGAGGACAGTAGAAGGAAAGGTAAACTCCTCGCTGACTCAAATAAAATGGTATTTTTATGTTTTTACCGTGGTCTCTCAGTGTGACAACCTTCTTCCCTCCATTCCTTTCACCCTTTTAAACCTCCTCACCCACAGAACCAAATGGCTTTACTCCTGCTCCCTCTTAAATGGTCAACTCTCCTTAACAATCAGAAGAGGGAAATGTGTTCCACAAGAGATTCATGATAGCCCTGATGGAGAAGTTTTTGGCAGTACAGAAATTAGAAAGTCAATTTTACTGGATTTTTAATCTACTTTCAATTGCGTTACTCTGTTCTTTAATAATTCCTGTTAAATCATGCTCGTTCCAGATTTGGGTATCTGTTTATTTTGCTGGGTTGAGGGGAGAATCTGGACTCCTCCCAGTGAATATTTAGCACCACAGTCTTTACACAAATGTCATCAACAAATAGATTTTCATTTAAGATAAAAGAAGCCTTCATAGAACCAATCAGAAAGTTCAACAGATGAGCACAGGGAATCCTCATCACAGCACCCATGAAAGAACATATAGTAACTCCCTGTCACAAAGATAAGCCAATTACAAGTCCATAAGCCAATCATTAATCTTTTCACTTTTTGAAATCACTTTAAAACACACACTATATTCTATAAACTATACAGAGAGCTAAGGATTCAAGAGAAAAAAAATCAATTCTTCCATCTTCCAGTTATGCTGGCTTCATAGGTAGGTAGATGGACCTCTTCCTAACATGGAAAAAAATGTATGAGGAGCAAAACTAAAGAACAGTTGTCTACCAGAGTGACTGATACTCAAGGCTTTTAGCTATCCAGTGCCTTCTTTTCTGTGTCCATTTCTGTATGTGCATTAATTAGAAATTGAAGATTGAAGGAGGACTGTTTGGACTTCAGGTTGTAACACTGAGTCAGCTCAGAGAACCCTGAAATCACAACCCATCATGTACTTGGTGGATGTGACATATCCATCTCCATCTCAAAATACCTTTCTCATTGACCTGTCAGGTGCTTGCATCATGTCATTATTGAACTTTCTTCTGCTGTCATTGTATACTGAAAGCTTTATTATAATGGACATATGCAAGATATTCAGAAATCACGTTTTAGCAAACTAGAGTCTATATTACTTTCCTTCAGCTGCCATAACAAAGTACCCTAAACTTCATTGCTTCAAACTACAAAACTTTTTCCTCTCATAGTTCTAGAGGTTATAAGTCTAAGGTGTTGTTAAGTAATGATCCTTTCAGTCTCTAAATAATGGTTTTTTTTCTTGCCTTTTCCAGTTTCTGGCAGACTCAGGTGTTCCTCCATTTGTTGTGGCATAATGCCAGTTTCTACTCGTGATGTCACATGTTTTTTCTCTTCCTATGTATCTTTCTCTTCTTCTATTTTTATAAGGACAAAGTCATGTTGAATTTAGGCTCCCCACTAATCCAATCTGATCTAATGCTAACAAATTTGCATCTGCAGGATCTTATTTCCAAATAAAAGCATATTCCAAAGTAGTGGATTGTCTTAGTTCAGTCTGCTCTCACAACACCCGATAGCCTGAGTGGCTCATAAACATCTGAAATCTGTTTCTCACAATTCTGGGCTGGAAATCTGTGATCAGGATACCAGCACAGTCAGGTTATGATGAGAGTCCTCTTCTATATTTGCAGACTTTTGACTTCTCCTTGCATCTTTACATTTCAGAAAGAAAGTCAGAGCTCTATGGGATTACTTTGATGAAGTCTCTAATCCCATTCATGAGGGCTCCACCCTCAAGACTCAATTGCCTTGCTAAGCCTCGCCCCTAACACCACTGCATCACGGGTTATATTACAACATAGGAAGTTTGAAGTGACACAGGCATTCGATCCATAACATGGAGATGACAACTTCAGTTGATCTTTTTCGGGGATACAATTCAAACTTAGCAGGTTTCCATTAATACATGAAGTAGTGTATCAGATTAGCTAGACTTTATCTAGCAGAAATAAAATCATAAAAAGTGATACATAAAGAAACTAAGGTTTATGAAGCAAGGTTGCAAGAGCAAGAAAAAATAAATAAACAAAGGAGCTTCAAATGAAGCCAGGATGGCAGGCTCCAATGTATTAAGAGGCACCATTGGCCAACCAGAAGTCTTCTACATACCCCAGACATTGGGAGGGGGCACCCAAAGAATATGCCAGCAAGAGCAGTTTGGGGTGGGTGAGGAAGACAAACTTCACCTACTGTGTAAGTTTGCCTGGGCTAGAAAATAAATGAACTTCTGAAGCAGAGTTTTGCAATTTAAAGTAAATTAAGTCAATGCATAATTTCCTCAGAAAATTGTCTTTGGCCTTCTCACAGCTTTTTTATGGCTTATTCCAGGTTTTTCATTGGAAAAAATTAATGCTTTTGACAAGTGGAATCCATACTAAAGTTCCCTTTAAATAATCAAGCAAGATTAAAATTAAAGTATTCATAGTAATAGAATCTGACACCAAAGGATTATAGCTTACTAAGAAAACTATGACTAAATTCCATTCATTGATTACCCTTTACCTTCCCAAGAGTAATAAGGTAAAATTGTAATAGGGAGGACTTAAAGCAGACAATAAAAATGTTCTCAGTGCAAGGTTTTCTATGGTATTGCAGCACCATCTTTCCTTAAGGGAGGTTAAGGATTAAGAAGGAGATTATCAGGAATGGTTTAAGCACAGGTTGCCTTGCTTCACTTGGTCATACGTTTTTCTTGTCTAATCAAACTCTTTCCCACCATGAACACTTTTTTCCCTTCTCATGCAAACAGTGAGCTGTTTTTTTGTTTTTCAATAAATAGCTCATGTCTTTGAGGACCTCATCTTATGCTGGTATTGTTAGGTCCATGCTGCAGAGATTCTTTTTAAAATGAAACATCTTAAAAAGAAATCTTGGGTGAAAGCCAAAGTGACCCTTCCTAATGAGCATACTGCAGAGAAATGCATCAGGACAGCTAAATTGAGGCCTTGCTTGTTCAGCCTTATATCAGATAAGTAACCTACATTTCTCAAGCTTTTCCCCTCATGGGCTTCATTTTAATTTTATTTTCTTGTTTCTTGACATTCCCCAACTTTCCCACTCTGCTAGATGAGCCAGCTGACAGTAGTCTATTTTCTATTGTTTGAGATCATTGCATGAGTTCCCTGAAGTGGGAGGACTCCCTCCAGGCTGCTATTGCCATTTATCCAGAATGGAATGATTCTCCAGTTCTGACAGAGCAATCCTGGTTTATGTTCAGCTGGTGATTCATTCTGACCTAGATCATTCTCTACCATATTTGTTCATTACCAGTCTTCCTTCTTTAAAGAAGGTACAGAATATCCCAAGATATTTCAGGCAACTTCTCAAGATACCTGAAAAAATAGTTTCCTATTTTCTAAAATATTTGCAACTGCTGTCAAGAGTGCCAGCTAGTCCATACTTCAGCACAGATTGTCTGAGAGGCCACCCTGGAATAGGAGCCAGGGGCTTGTGGAAGACACAGGTAAGAGTGTATGAGGTCTCTGGAAGAAAAAGAGAGAGAGTGAGAGAGAGGTGGGGCAGGGAAGGAAGATTGGAAGTTGCAAGGATTTTTGAGCCATTTTGACTGAGTTTGGATCACATTCTTTTGTACTCTTATAGGAAAGTTGCATATATTTCCAATCTTTTGTATCTTGATCTGTAAATGGAGATTATTAAATCTATTCCACAGAACAGCTCTTATAGAGTGTTTCTCAAGGCCTGATCCTTGGAACATCTGTTACAAAACTATAGGCTTTGCTGATTAGATCATAGACCCCATCACAAAACTCTGACATTTTAGCATACACCCCAGATTACTACCAAGCTTGGAGAACAATCACTGTAAGAGTTCAACATAAACTTCCTGGCATAGTAGGAGTAAAACAAAATAGACAAATCCTGGGACAGATAACACTGCCTTGCAAATAGGGATGGTGTGTGTTAACTCTGGTATCTTTGGCACAAAGCAGATGCTCAAGAAAATTCCATTGATGGAGGTAGTTAGAAATTACTATTCAGCGGTTGAGGCAAAGACCAAGAGAGTTAGAGAATGCTTGGCTCAAGAGAAACAGAGAAGAGAAGCATGATACATCATCAGAAAATAAGCAGGATGGCTGGCTGCGGTTCTGTTTTCCTGAATGTTAACAATAGTACAGAAGCTGACACCAGGTAACACACCAATATAAGAATTCGGGAAGGCAGAAGAAGCAAGAAAATATAATAGACATTGCAGCAGGAAGAGACCAAGCAGCAAGGTGAGATAAAATCCATTGCCAATCAGAACCAAGGTGAAGAGCGAAACATCGCACACTGGAGAACAGAGACCTCACCCTGGGAGTCTGAAGCAGAAAATTTGAGCACCTGCCTGAGTCTGGGATTGTTAAAACAGATTCTGGTGGGAAAACTTCCCTTCTATATTTTGAAGGTGAGTACTAAGCTAAATCAAAACTAAAAACATAACAAAGGAAAATAGAAGTTTCACTAGTTTCTTGATGAAATCAGATAAATTGAACCGTTTGAATGAATAAAAATTATGGTTCTAAAATAGAGGTACATCTATTGGGAGCCCATTTCATGCTCTTTTATCTAGACCTAGGAGTATATAATTAATGTTCTGAAACTGGAGCTAACAATGTTGCTATTGGAATCATAACCAAATCGTAAGCAGATTCTTGTGTGAGGAATATCCTGTCAAAAGTATTCTAGAAGACAAATTTAGACGGTGATAGTGTTATTTCAAAAATAATAAATTGATCATGTGAAAACAACTTTACAGATTTGAGAAGTACACATAACATGTGCGTATAGAAAGCTTTATTTCACTTTCATTTTGTTTTATTATCACAATATATAGACCCATTTTCCTACCTCTAATCTGATACACTTTCTAGAGCATCACTTTTCAAAGGGTCATGTTTTTCTGGTACCTGAGTTATGCACTTATATCTTATTATGCATATGGAACTTTTAGACAGCAATTAGCACAGTGATTCAGCATATTAAGTACCCGCCTTTTAGAGAGTAATGTGCCAGCAATCTGCAAGGAGAACCACAAAAAAGAATTCTATGCCAACACAAGTATTTGTGAGTTTTTACAGATAAGTCCATTATATAGAGTCATTCATGGAGAATAAATGGCAAGAAAAAATAGGATTTATCAGGACAGAGCCCGAAGGGTTGTAGAAAACACAGGAAAATCCAATTAGAGCTGCGGGGAGTTGGTTCAATCTCTTAATCGGCACTGCGGCAGAGCAGATTAATATTATTACCCACTATTTAAACTTTATTACTCCATTTTTCTGTCTGTGGTCCTCTGCTTTGCCAGCCCACCTTGAAAAGATGGCAGGCAGAACCATATAATACTTTTTATGGCCTTGGCAACAGCACTGTTTTGTGGTTTGAAAGATAAGTACATTCTAGAAATGATGAGGTGGGAAGCAGGCAACACTCTGGCTAGTATTATAAGCAAGAGTGTGGGGCTGTTTGCCCTGCATTCTAATCAAGAAAGCCATCAGCAGGAGCACTTTGCCAGCTCCCACTGACAGGTAGCAGAATTTACAGGAGTCATTTCCCTACAGAATTATCCTCCTACAGCCGGCGGCAGCAGCACACAGTGGCTGGGGCAAAGACTCCCAACGTGTGTTGGTCTTGGGTTCCAGTTACAACAAAAGTGCAAACTTACGGAATGACCTTAGGACACTCGACCTCTTGATGAATAAGCCTTAAAGCCGAGCAAGTGGTACTTAACCTAGGCATATATAAACTTTTTTTTTAAAGGGTGGGCATATTAATTTTCTAGGGCTGCTGTAATGAATTACCACAAACTGCATAGCTTAAAATAAAAGAAACTCATTCTTTCAAAGTTCCAGAGGTTAAAGTACAAACCCGAGTTGTCATCAGGCCCTGCACCTTCAGAAGTTTCTCGGGGAGAATCATTTCTTGCATTGATTTCGTTTCCAGTGATTTCCAGTGATACTTGTGTTCTTCATTCCTGTCTCTGCCTTCATTGCCAAATGAGCTTCTTCAGTCTGTAACTGTGAATTTTTTTCATTTTAACAACCTGTCTTTGAACTTAGGGACCACCCTAATCCAAAATGACCTTATCCTAATTTAAGTAATTATAGCTGCCCAGATCCTATTTCCAAGTAAGTTTGCACTCTGAGGTTCCTTGAAAATGGGAATTTGGGGGAAGGGTGATATTTTCCCCACTCCCATGGGAGAATTAAATTATACACCCTTACTCGGTATTTAACTCAAAATGACATTATGCTTAGTGAAATAAGCATAACCCAGAGAACCAAAGGTGAAATGACTTCAGTCTTCTGTGGAGGCTGGAGCTAGACCCTGGCCATTGAGATAGTAGGTCTATTATCATGTTTTGAATCCGTATAAGATATAATGTCATACAACCTAAGGCATTTGTAGAGATGTATTGGGAAGGAGCAGGGGTGGGATAAGGTGGGTAATTTGGGGGGGGACTCTTAGGGGTAAATCTAATTTTCAGAATTTATATATATATACATATATATATATTATTTAATTAGAAGCTTGTTTGATTGCTTAACAAATAAATTTCTGAATAAAAAAATTAAAAAAATAGCTTAGATCGTAAGGCCTTCCATTTGTAGGTTGTTCCATGTATGTGCCATGCACAGGTACAGTCTGCTTTATTTTATGGCACTTCCACTTATGCAGCAAGCATTTATTTCACTTGATACCACTTGCATAGTTATAGTAAAAGCAGGCTTTAAAATTGTTTCTCATAATTTATTTTGAAAAATACTCCAGCACACAAGAATTTTCCAGAGTGAAGAGTTCATTCCTTTACTCTTTATAGAGACTTGGTAGACAGAAGTTGAAGTTTAGAAAACTGACACTTTATCCCCAGCCAAAATTTATAAACACATTCGTTCATGTGGGGAACACATGTCATATCTTGTTTACTAATGAAATAAGTTATTATTTCAAAGTCCACATAGTTCCTCCACCCTCCACCCCCATGCTTGCTCTCTCTCTCCCTCTCTCTCTCTCTCTCTCTCTGTTATTTTTTAGAACAAGAGATTCTGAGGTGAGGTTTGGGGTCTATTTTGCATTGGCACACGAACTCATTAGAAACACGTTGATCCATGTGCCTGGTTGAATGAAAGTCCTGTTTGGGTAAGAAATGCTTTCCCTTCTCAGAGTTTGCAATTCTCTTCCATTTTTCAGGTTCATAAAATACACATAAATCTCATCTCCCCTCTGCTTTGTTTCTTTCCCCCTATATTCCTAGGTGTTAGTTGATTAGACCATCACAGTTGTTGTTTGTATCTATTTTATAGAATGGGTTTAAAAAAAAAAACTTCAACAAAAGTGTTCATCTGAGACTATACCTTCTTTCTTTATACTTTTACTAGTCAAAGATCGTACTTTCAAAAGTGTGTTAATGAGATTTTTTTCATGTTTTCAAAATCGTTCTCATGCTTCCTCTTAATTCTAAAGGGTGTTACAAGCTTTGAACCACCAGAGTGCCCTAGGCACTGAGGACATTTCACCTCCTTACAGGGTTCTCACAGTGCATAGGAAGCTGACAAGTTGCATTGTTCTTATCTCTTGCTTCTGGTGCCCTTTGCTTCTTTGCCTAAATATGTGCTTCGTCTAGCCTTCACGCCCTGTGTCCCATATTAATGTGCCAATTCTATTTTTTATGTTTATTGTTAATCCAGTCAATGTTATTTTGTCCTTGATGATAAGTTCCTGCAGGGAAAGCTCAAATGTGGACGATTTTCTTGGCACTAAACCAAGTGCAATATCACATACAATTAAGTTCCTAACAAACTTGATCTTGTCTTTTAGCTTCAAGATACTTTCGCAGTCTCATTTCCTATCTCCTTTTCCTGTGTTTGTCCATAATATCAGAACTCTCTTGGGTTTCTTTCCTCCTCACTTTTACTTTAGCTAATCTCTCCCACCCACCTGCTTTCAGCTAACTCCTGCCTACCGGCTACACTTAAATCTGTGTTTGCGACCAGAAGTCTTTTTCTGACTTTCTAAATGTTCAACCTCGATCCAGAACAAGCATTTTTGTGGACAACTTCACTTGAATATCTTATATGGATGTCTTTAAGAAATGTTTTCCCAAACTTTTTTGGCTACTCCTTACAGAAATAAATGCACTTTTGCATCTCACATTACCAAGTGTGCCCAGAGGCACAAAAGGACCACAGGACTTGGTGCTCTCGGAAGCATAACCAAAAGTTAGCATTTCATTGTTACTTGGCAAATTGCTCCTTCTGTATTTTCTCTCCTGGTTATTGAGACTCCAATAAAAACTCTGGAAGTTACTTTGGACTCCAGTCTCCTATTTCCCAAGATTGCCACAGAGCTGTAAGCATTATAGTTCTTAACTTTCTTTTAATTCCATCACTTCATCCCACTGCATGGACTATTATCACACAATGAACTTGACAGTTCGTTTTACCTCCCATTTGTCCCAAGAACATTTAATCCTCCTTCCAAGCTGCTACATCTATTATTTTTTTTATCACCCACATTAGTATATCCTTCCTGTTCCATTTAGACTTTACTTCTTCAGTTCGAGACATGACCAAGAAATAATGCTTCTCCTAAGTTACTTATACCAAGTAGAGGAAGTAGAATTGGAGAGTAATAATTACCAGGACACATGGAAAATGTTCTCATGGAAGTTTGAACAATTTAAACTTCTTGTGAAATGAACAGCACAGAAACCTAAAAACTTCCAAGTTCACTTGAAGAAGAGACTGTACGTTTGTCTTTCACTTACTAGATCTACTGTCCCTTTAGGAGGTGCATGAACTAAATTAGCTTTTTTTGTAGTAGAAAGGTCACTGAAATAATTTTCCAGAACTCCCAGAACTTCAAGGAGAATGCAATGCTGATGTAGCCCTGCAAACTCAGTTAACAAATAGGAAATCTGAGGTTAGGAGGGATCAATGGATGGGTCCAAATTCTGAAGATTTTCAGGGGATAAGTCAAAATGAAAATCTGAACCTTCTGGTTTTTATTTTATCCATGCTTTTGACTTGGGTTCAATGAGCTCTTTCCTTGGTTTGTCTACTCTTTTCCCCTCCCCTAGAAGATAAAAAGACAGATATATTATATATATATATATATAAATCTATGTATATATAGATATATAGTACTGGGGATTGAACTCAGGGACACTTAACCATTAAGTCATATTCCTAGCCCATCCATATTTTATTTTTATCTCAAAAAACAGGGTCTTGCTAAGTTACTTAGAGCCTCCCTAGGTTGCTGAGGCTGGCTTTGAACTTGTGATCCTCCTGCCTCAGCCTCCTGAGTGGCTGGGAGTACAGGCATGCATCACTGCATCCGGCTAAAAGAAAACAATTTATGCATCTGAGCAGTTACATATTTGTGTTGGGAAGTGATGCCTGTGAATTCTGAGGGTCAGATATGGTACAAAATTCTCAAACTATCCCAAGAAAGGAGTTTTTAATCTTGTTTGAGACGTTAATGGAAAATATGGCTACTTTCTGCAGACAGACAAAAACATGCCTGAAATCTTAAAGGTTTTCAGATCCTACTAAACCCTTCTAGGTATCCTATGAAAAGAATTTCTTCCCTAAATGTATTTGCTTTATGTGGTAAATAAGAAGAGGAAAGAAAATTCAACAGTCAGCCTCTGGTCCAGTATACCTGTAAAATATGGATATCCAAAGTGGTATAATATGCCATGTACTCTTGGGTTACTCACATACTTTTAGATTATTTTTGTAAGTCAAAAGAGTTGGGAAATCAAGTATGTCAATAGGACCATGAAGTGTCTTCACTTCTTTGAGTATTTGGGGAATTCTGTTTTCATTTTGCATCATTACAATTAAACTCTACAGTAAATAAGTCAAGGAAAATATTTCTGGAGCAGAAATTTCTCCATAAGACATAGTAAAAAAGCAAAAAGAGGGCTGGAGCGGTGGCTCAGCGGTTTCCATGCTTGCCTGGCAAGCACGAGGACCCGGGTTCAAACCCCAGCACCATGTACACAACTAAGTGTTGGAGCAACTAAGGCCATGTGAAAAACTAAATAAAGTTGTTTCTCTCTTTCTCTGTCTCTCTCACTGTCCCTCTCTCTTTAAAAAAAAAAAAAAGCAAAAAGATCTTATTGTATTAGAGGTTACATAAACATGAATGCAGATTTCCATAGTTTTCTTTAGTCCTGAATGGGATGTTTTCCAGATAAACCTAAATTGAAACTTACTAATGGATACCAAGAGTCAGTGATGCTGTGGAGCATCAAAACCTGTTTAAGGAGATGATGAAGCCACAGATGCCTGAAAATGTCTCATTTAGGAAAAAAAAAGCATGAAACTACTTTATAAGCACAGGCAGAAAGTAATTGTGGGATCCAAGAACATGCATGGTTTCTAAAAGCACATACAAATTCTTAGGAGGATGTGGTAGACCATGAGCTCCTCCCCTTCATTCTCTGAATGTGCCCTGACCATCTCTCTCTCACACACAATTGAAGAGGCTGGTTTAGTTTGGTATGAAGAGATGAACAGGTTGTGTCCCTTGAGAGAGGTCTTCTTCAAAGTTGCTGGGATTTTTTTTTTCCATTTCTAGTCTAGACTTTCCATATTGCTGTAACATTGGGGTGCCATTAAAGACAATATATAAAATATATTTAGGCTAGTTTTTGTCGCACTCAACTTTTACAAGACTCATAACACTGAACTTCAGTGTTAATTCAAGTACCAAACAACGTAAGAATCAGGTGCTATATGTCTGTTACTTAATTAAGAAGGGCTATATATTATCCACTAAAATTTAAAACAACACTAAACAGGAAAAGAAAATGATTTGCTGGAATGTTCCTCTGTGGATATTCCCCTGGTTTCTTGAGCTGCCTGATTATGGCCATGCTACTCAGATTGACCATTTGCGGAATTATTCAGATCCGGAGGTGATAACTTCTTCTGTTTGCCCCAGCTGCAAATGGGTACATGTGTTATAGTGAAGCTGTACTTAAAAAGCTGGTTATTTATTACTCATATTCAAGAAATGAAAACTAGAAGACATGGACTCCTTCACTTTTAGTGACTCTAATATGAAAAATAATTCTAAGCCTGGCCTAATAAAGTTTATCGTAGGTGATTCACTAAGAGTCGTGAGGATTAATGGCATGGGCTTCACAATGGGAAAGAGCAATCATTTACTGGTCTGCCAGCTTCCTATGGACTATATGTGAAAAACAGAGTCATATTATTTGACTTGTATAATTAGCTAATTGAACATTTAAGTCGATTTATTAACTCATTACATTAATTCAAATTCCTGTGAAAATCCTAAAAAACCACCAAAGGAATAACAACCATCACTATATAGTGAGGGGAAAATTTAAGGGCTTTTTGTTTGTTTGTTTAAAGAGAGAGGGAGACAGAGAGAGAGAAAGAGGAAATCAATTTTTATTTAGTTTTCATGTGGCTTTCGTTGCTCCGACACTTCATTGTATGTGTGGTTCTGGGGTTCGAACCCGCATCCTTGTGCATGCCAGGCAAGGGCTGTAACCACCAAGCTACTGCTCCAGCCCAATTTAAGGGTTTTATCACCATCTTCATTTCACCAATATGGAATCAGAGTCAGAAGTTTCAGAGAAGTTCACAAGATCATAAGAATCACAATAAGGATTCAAACAAAATTCACTTCCTTAATCTCTTCTTAATTTTTTTGTGGCACACAATAGTCATGGCACTAAATATGGTTATTTTAATTTTCCTCCAATTATTTCATAATTTCTTAAGGAAGCT
This sequence comes from Aplodontia rufa, assembly GCA_004027875.1. Taxonomy (NCBI): domain Eukaryota; kingdom Metazoa; phylum Chordata; class Mammalia; order Rodentia; family Aplodontiidae; genus Aplodontia; species Aplodontia rufa. The sequence continues at coordinate 48,104 of PVKS010007119.1, read as the reverse complement.
TTATTTTAGATGAATATAATTTTGTAAAAGAAAATTTGAGCCTCAGAATTCAACTAGTTGGGTCCCTTTATTTCATAGAGGAGAAAATTGTGATTTAAAAAAAAACAAGACAAAAAAAATTCCTAAAGATTCCTATATTTCTGGTGACAAATCGGCCAAGTGTTTGGATCTAGATTTTGGACAATCTTTTCCAAAATATTTACTAAATAGGATTACTTAATTTATTCATGTGGAAGTATTTTTCAAGCACAAAAGATGAAAAGTTAATGCAGCATAATATGTTTCACTTATAAAAATTTACCAAGTGAAAAAATAAATAATTTAGCAAATTGTCTCTTAATTGGGTCAGTGTATAAGCACAAACAGCAGAGTCAAATACGACATTGTTTGTCATACACACTAATGTGATTTTTGTAGATATATATGTACGTTATATATTTGTACATATACTTAGGAAAACATATATTTAATAGTGTTGAAAATTTTTATTATTAGCTCAGAATTACTATGTCCTTCTCTCACTACTTCCTGACATTAAAATCATTTCTCAATTAGTTCTTCCAAATAGAATTCTCCAGTTAATTTTGTAGGTATTTATTAAGATAATTGAATCATGAAATTAAGATTACCTTTTGTTCATTTGATTTTGGAGGAGCACGACTGTGACGAATAAACAACCTTGTCATTTGTTACTTTTTTTCCAGTGAGTGCTCATGAAAGAAATTAGAATGATACATCATCAGCGTGACTTCTGTAAAGGAAGAAGAAACAACTTTGCAAATCAAATGCATACAGCCACGTGTGAGAGAGCTGGCTCAATTATGAGTTCAGTCATAGCTCTGTTAGTACAAATCACTTCCCTCCAGCCCCAAAGGTGTGTGTTTGCAAGGTATCTGCCAAGTGCTAGGGGTTAAGGAACCCAAACCACAGACATCACTGCATTTCCTGCACTGCACATATACAGGGAAGAGAGGCATAAGATATCTAGAAAATAATATGACATAGATGCTTTTTGGCACTGGATAACTAAAACATTTCCATTTTTATTCCATGTCCATAAGCTCTTGCAAATAAAATTCAATTTATCCTTTATTCACATCAGATGAAAAAATTTCATTTCAAACCTCCTGAAATACACCCTTCTTTTTCACAGGTCTTTATCAGAGTATGCTTTGTCCCCAAATAAGTATTTTTATACAAATCTAGTGAGGTAGCAATATGGTGTTTCTAGTCTCACAAATTTTGGGGAGAACTAAGAATTAATACAAAGATTTGTCATGTAAGTAGACTGTTGTATTATGTTGATTATAAAGTAGACATTGACAATTTCCTGAAGTGTGCTACCTTGGAGAACTTAGGCTATTGTGTTGTATTCACAATGAAGATTACATCAGCGGTTCCATCTATTTTTTTGTCTTTTTTTTATTAAGGAGCTGAGTTATTATATAATCATAAATGCATACAAAACACCATGTGTTAGGCATAAGTTCTTTAAACAGAAATACCCCCACATCACCCACCCCCTAGTCTCTTGACACTTTTACTTGTGCAATCATTTAATTTTGGAAGATTCCATCTATTTTTAAACCATGTCGAGGTAAAATGGTGGTGTGGTTCAAGGTACAGATACTTATCTCAGGCTGTTTGAATTTGATTCCCAGATTGCCAGCATTGCTGCATGCTAGCTATACAACTTTGGGGAAACTTTTACCTTCCTGTGTTTCAATTTCCCTACTATAAAACAGTGGAAATCAGAGAATTATTCAGAAAAAAAAAATCCAAACAGTTACTATTTCTAAAGGACTTAAAACAATCTGATATGCAGAAATTGAAAAAGAATTAACATGAACTTTGGCACCAGGTAGAAGCAGATAAAAGTAAATATTAATAATTAGTGTGTTATTTTGGAGTTTGTTATCTTGGACAAGTTTTCTATAATTTGTGAATCTTGCTTTCCTCATCCCAAAATAGGCCTGAAATATAAATCAAACCTGACTTAAAATACACATTCACCATGTTGCCTTTCCTCTCCTTCAGTTTTTAGTTTATAAACATTAAGACTAGTACCTATATCAAACTGCAATTCTCCTACTCATAAAAGTGAAATAATACCTTTGTTTTAGTTTGCTTGGTTGGAAGCATTATATACTTTCCCCATCTTTGCCATTGTTGAGGTTCTCCTTCTAATGTTTGGTAAGCAGAAAGAAAACTATGTGGCAGATAAATGTATTTGTAGGATTTTCTTTAAAGAGAGTCTTTAAATCTCTTTAGAATGTGATTGGAAATTTGTTGAATTAATTCAAGGAGGTTTTAAATAAGAAGAAAGAAAGAGTATACAGTAAATTTCCACCACATTGTAATCACTATTATGTGATGCTGCTTTTGAAAGGATTTGCTTTGGTAGGAAGGGAATTGCCATTTCTTAAGCCTGTTTTACATAAGCCTGTTATTGTTGTTGTTGCTTATTGGCTGTGAATGGGGTCTTCCACTTCTGTATGAGCAGAATACACTTGAGCCTGAAATCACGTACGTGTGTGTGTGTGTGTGTGTGTGTGTGTGTGTGTGTAAAGATCAAACCCAGGGTACTGCACATGCTAAGCAAACACTCTAGCACTGAACATCTTCCAGCCATGAGCCTTCAATTCCTTTGTGATGTTAATCTCATATACACGTAAAATACGCATTCCAACTAGATAAATGAAATGTTCAGTGAATTCCTTATATTTCTTCTCACCAAAAACCATTGTTTTCCATATCACTATAGTGTACATAGATGTTTTTATAGGGGAATTTCCTGTGACTGAAGCCTCATGTGTCCAACAGTGGCGATGAAGTGGAGTGCAGTCATGGCTCTCACACAAGTGTATGCCGAGCACACCCCGTGCGCACAACACCTTGCTAGGTGCCTGTGAGGCATCGCCCTTGGAAAGGAGGTGCACAACCTGAAAACCAAGCATTCAGCCTTGCAGATGAATGAGAATTGAGGGAAGTATTTTCCTGGGAAGAGTTCAGTCAGGAGAGCTTAAACATTATTCGTAGACAACAAAGGAAAATTCATGACCTCACCAAGACATTGAAGTGATACAAATCAAAAGAACATGAAATGCCATTTTCCTCGTGAAATTATCAAAGGTGATTACAAAAATATAATATCCACTGCTAATAGTAATAACATGAAAAAGATTCAACATTCACAACTATTGATGGGTAAAGTGATTTAATCTTTCTTCAATTTAACGATATGCAGCTAACTTAAATATGAATACAATTTCCTCAGTGTGTTTACTACTAAAAGTTGAAAAAATATCAGAATATAAGAAAAAAGGTATGTACAAGTATTTATTTCCTTATTTATTTTATTTGTGAAACAGTATCAATCTAATATTCAAAAAAGGGAAGTGAATCTGGATAAGGTGTAATGCCATACAACCTAAGGCTTTTGTAGAGATGTACTGGGAAGTGGGGGAAGGATAAGGGTGGGTAATTGAGGGAGGCTCTTGGGGGTAAATCTAATTTTCAGAAAAAATATATATATTATTTCCTTAGAAGCTTGTTTGATCAACAAAAAATTTTCTGAATAAAAAAGGAGGTAAGTAATATAGCAGATTTATGAGTCTTATCTTTTAATATTATAGTATAACATATAGGTGCTTGAAAAGAACTTATGCTCTCATTAAACTACATGTGTTTCAATACAGGCATCTTCATTTAACTATTATTAATTAATAGGATATACTCAAAATCATACAATCCAATTTCTGTATGCGCATATGTATTTTCTTACATATTATTTGAAATGCTGAGAATTATGTTAAACACCTCTAAAACAATTGTGTTCCTGTAGAAGTTTCTGTTTTAATTAATAATTGTTTTTTAAAGAGAGAGGGACAGAGAGAAAGAGAGAGAGAAAGAGAGAATCAATTTTATTCAGTTTTTCACGTGGCTTTCGCTGCTCCAAGACCTCATTGTGGAGCTGGCGTTTCAACCCGTGTACTAGAACATGTCAGGCAAGTGTTGTAACCGCTGAGCCACGGCTCCAGCCCCTAATTAATAATTTTTAAAAAGTGGTATATTTCTGAAAGTTTTGTTCTACATGTTTTAATATTATTCTCTTTGTCATGGAGGGATTCATGGCAACTATTTTCATTGTAGATAGTAACTCTGATCCAAGTAAATAGCATTCTTTAGGGGAAAAAACTCATTTAAATTGTTTAGTAAGCTCTTTCTTAACTTTTACTTGTCTAGATTTAATACTTTGCCAAATGTGGTACATTTGGGAGATGAAGAAGAAGCAGGTTTGAACCCAGACATTCAAGACCAGCCAGGGAAACAGAGTGAGACCCTGTCTCAAAAGATATAAATTAAAATAAATGAATAAATAAATAAATGTAATGCTGTTTTAATGATTGCTGCTTGTGTTTACAGACAGTACTCAATTCAAAATGGTCTGACTCATGATTTTTTCAATGTTACAAAGGTGTGAAAATGATATTCATTCTGTAGAAACTGTACTTAAATTTTGAACTTAGATCTTTTCCAGGCCAGAAATATGTAATTCAGTATTCTCTTGTGATGCTGGGTGAGAGATAGCAAGCTGCATCTCTCTATAAGCTGTGTGATCACAAGAGTAATCAACCAATAATCTGTAGTGTACTATTTTGAACTGATGTCCAACAAGTATAGTAAATGCACATTCTACTTAGTGCATTTTCCATTTATAATGGGTTTATCAGGACCTAACGCAACTGCAAGCTGAGGAGCATCCATACTTGTTAAACTTTGTTCAGCAATTTTCACGTTTTTAATGTGATACTTTCAAGCATCCTTTATTTATTTGATATTGGACTCTGTTTTGTAACCAGTCAGAAATTCCTCATCTTTTAAGAGTAGATTTTATACCATTTATATTTGTTACTCTCTTTGGCCTTACTGTAGTTTTAGTTTGTTTTTTTTTTTAATCTTTATCTTGATTTGCAGTTATCTCTATTTCCTTTTATTATATGGGTTCCATGGGTTTACGTCTAGTTTTCTAGTGAGTATAACTACTTTCAAGTGTATAAAAATAAACACACATGCACATACACACATATTTTACTTCTAACTCTTAAGCTCACTAATCCATTTATACACTAATATTTACTGAACAGCTACTATGGAACAGGAAATGCTCAAGGTGGTTGACATACATCAGGGAAAAAACACAAAACACATGAGGTTTTGTTTTTTTTTTTTTGAGAGAGAAAGGGACACACACACACAGAGAATCTATTTTATTTTATTTTTTCATCAAGCCTTTGTTTCTGTGACACTTAGTTGTGTTATGTGGTGCTCGGATTCGAACCTGGGTCTTTGTGCATTCCAAGCAAGCACTCCAACTGCTGAGCCACTGCTCTAGTCCCATAATGATTTGTTTTTAAGAAATTAGAAATAATTGTTTTATTGTTGTTAGTTTATTGATAAAGTTAAAAAAGGTTTTTTTTTACTTTCCTAATTCAATGTAAGTAATTTCAAAATTAATCTTCACCTTTATTCTCTGTCTTCCCTATTTAAAGGCTTTGTTAATGAAATCTAAATGTTCACACCAGAGAGTTTGCATTAGTTTTTGCTTGTGGCTTAAATATCTTCTATTTCAATACTATGCTTTAGGTTTTATTCACTGGTCTATCCAAAATTACAATCACTTAGACTGTTGACTGTTTAGTAATTTGACTTCTTATCAATTTTTAATACAATTTTCCTATCCTTAAATTCTTAGTGTTAACTCATCATTAAATCAGCTGGAATGCATGTTCAAATAAAATTTGCAAACTGGATATACTTTTCTATGCTGAGCATTTCTGAGATTATCATTCTTTTATTTTCATATGTGAATAAATATTTGGTTAGTATGAAACTTTTGGGTCATAAGTTGATATCCTGCCCTGAAAACTCCATAGCACCTTTTCTAATGTCTCCAGATATTTAATATTGCAAAGAAGTTAGTTGCTTTCTGCTTTTGTGGACAACATTTTTTACTTGTAATCATTGAAAATAGGAGATATTATTTATTCATGTGATTCAAATATTCTGTCCTATTAGGTGTCTATATATTGTATCTTTTCATAGTGGGCCTCTGAAATAAGGAGATCTCTTTTACCTCTATACACATTTGTTCTATGTTGTAACTCATGTTGTCACCCAGGTATTTGTTTCCTTGCCCTGCTGACTTGTACTTTCTACTCATCTCTCCAATTGCCCTGATGATGTCTTCTCCTGGAACAAGTATCCATCACTCTGAAGTTAGACGTTCTCACACTCTACCTGTTCTTCATGGTCACTCTTCTCTTATTGGAGAGCTTCTTAAGTTTTTTCCTTTTCCTTACAGATTCCATTTTTATTTCAGGGTTTAATTTATCCTATGACTTCTAATTAAAGTTCATATATTATATATTTTGATATTCTACAGAAGATACAAAATAGTATTGCCCATCCTTGTGACAAATCAGTTTTAGATACATTGGTTATACAGATATTCTCTCTCTCTTCTCTCTCTCTGAAATTTTACCTACTTTTACTCAGATGATGTGTTGTCTGCACTGACTTATGCTGGCTACTTAATAGGTTGGTGGAATGTTATGACTTTGATCATTGACTACCAAGAAGCATGTCATGCATCCATTTTTATACCTCTAGCTAAAAGGGACAATACTCTTCTGCCTAATTCTAAGAACATACATGTGTTCATCTACCATGTTTGTACTACACTAATATATCTGGGTCCCTTTAATCTAGAATTTGTGCAAGAGAGGGTTGATGGTAGGGGTAAAACAATTAGATCCAGCCATGCCTGATAATCTTTTAGCTATTTTGTTGTATGAGCATCAGTTTTATTATTCTTTTTTTTTGTTTTGATGTATATTATTTTTTCTCTTGAATAAATTAAAAGAATCCTGAACAGTATAATAATCATTACAATAATTATTACTTAACATGTCAGAGAAATATGTGGTCAATAAAATTGTAGATGCCAAAAATAGAGTCAGGAAGGATGAATACCAATCAATAAGAAATCTAAGAAAGGTTTGACTACAAGTTGCCCAAGTAGAACTAAGAATATGTTAAACTCACAAATTGAAGCTCTTTAGTTCCAGATACATGCTCAATGAAAAGAAGAAAAAATAAATGTTAAAATAAAATAGTATTTTCCTATTTAAAAACATTATCAAACAAAGGAAAAGTTTAACTACACTAAAAGAAAAGCAAACTTCCGAAAATGACATAGGACCCAAAATATAATTCCAGAAATTGTACATTCTTTATAGAATGTACAATTTCTGAAACAGAGGCATAAATCAAAACGTAGCAAACAGATTTAAATAGAAAGATAATATGTTGATATTTTTAAATAGGTGTGAATGTTAAGGAAGGATAGCAAGAGAATTAAATTTACAGATTTCAAATTCATAATGACTGAAGCTAGTAAAAAGTAGACTCAATACAGTGCAGAACTGGCTCAACTTGTGGAGATCAAACTAAGAGTTTGTCCATAACATACGGGGAAGGAAGAAAACAGAGTTGAAATAAGGAGGGAGATGGGCATTGTATTAAAAATATGAAGATCTGACTTTAGAATAGTAGAGTTTTCTAAGACATAAACATTGTAGAAACATAATACAATGTGATATAGAAGAATCTTCTTGATTTGAAAAAATGGCCCAAGTATCCAAATTCAAGAATTCTCTTTAGGATAAGCAAGAACTGAAAGGAGATATTTGTATTTATAAAATCCAGAAAATGGTTTCAAATTGCCAAGACTAAGTAATGCATGCTCCGTCTCACCATCATAGGGCCACAGCATAGGACTGAGCAGCATCCGGAGAGCTTCAGGTAGAAACAACCCAAGGATACATACACAGCAGCATCCTCATTCTGAAATACTCTAGAGCTCAGAATATACACCACCCCTGCTTTTAATCTTAAAACAGAAGTAAAGATCTAAGCCCAATGTGTACGCAAAAGGATGTGCAGGTCTTTTCGTATTTTGGCCCTAACTCTGGAACCCATTCCTCCTTGTCAGGCAAATTCCGTGATCCAGGGGAAACATGTGGTTCTGCCGTTTTCCTCATCTGCTTCTCTTCTCCTTTGATACTTGCATCAATTTCCAGATATGTTCTTTGTGCCACATCTTCTACTTGACCACTGAGATGGCCTCACTTAACTTATTTGATGACCACTTAAAATAATAGATGCTATCCTCATTCAACACATACTAATAATGATGAAATTTAGCTCCAAGAGTTATGCATATATTGGAACACTACATGATTTTTGTTTCTCATTTAGTTACCTCCTAGAAAATCAGAGGTAAATAAAGTTTCACTGTAATCATTTAAATTACTAGGAAATTTGATGTTGACACTCTATTTTTTTAAGAGAGAGGGATAGTGAGAGAAAGAGAAAGAGAGAATCAATTTTATTTAGTTTTTCATCTGGCTTTTGATGATCTGACACTTCATTGTGTACATGGTGCTGCTGGGGTTCAAACCCTGGTCCTTGCGAATGTCAGGCAAGCACAGTAACTGCTGAGCCACTACTGCAGACCTCAGTCTATATTGTTTAATTCTTATTTTGTAATCTGTATCACTATTCTGTCTAACATGAAAAAAGTAATTTTTTTAGTCTATTTTATATTTTTGTTTTCTTTCAGAGTAAACAATATTATGCTGAATACAAATTTTTTAAAAGTAGCTGTAATAGCCATATGCAGTAGCACATGCCTGTAATCCTAGTGTCTCAGGAAACTGAGGCAGGAGGAGCACAAGTTCAAAGCTATCTTCAGCAATATAAACCTATGTAACTTAGTGAGACTCTGTCTCAAAATAAAAATAAAAAGAGCTGTGGATATTGCTCAGTGGTTAAGCGTTACTGTGTTCAATCTCCGGTATCAAAAAAGAAAAGAAGAAAGTAGCTGTCATATCATAGAGAGGTAGATGCCCAAGCAGATGCTAACTTGTTAATGTGGATGTGGGCCAACAAGGTGCAGCCCCTCTTCATTTTATTTATTTTTAAGAGAGAGGAACAGTGAGGGAGAGAGAAAGAGAGAATCAGGAGGATCAGTTTTATTTAGTTTTTCATGTGGCTTTCTTTGCTCCTACACTTCCTTGTGTACTCGGTGCTGGAGTTTGAACTCAAGTCCTCAGACATGCCTGGCAAGCACTGTAACTTCTGAGCCACAGCTCCAGCCCCCAGCCCCTTCATTTTAGGAAGTAGTCCTTAACCTACTGCACCTCACGACAACAGAGCATGATGGTTTTGAGCATGAACTCGAGTCAAAGGTGTTCAAGTTCAGTTTCTACTGCCTGAATAGTAGAACAGGGAAAATGATACCAACCCAATCGGGTAAATCAGGATCAGATGAAGCAACACTTTTAAATTGCTCGGACTGCTCATTGTGCCAAAAATTATCTACAGATGTTAAATAACATCCAGCCTGATCTACTTTATGATCACTTCTAAGACCTTCAGAATCGTTTTTCATAGCCTACCTTCTAGCCTTGATTTCCTTTGTACGTCAAGGTTTTATTTTCTCGACATCCTTTTCATGTAGATGAGAAAGATGAGGACGGGTTCCTTGTGGTTATTTTGTCATATACTGTTTTTAATCACAGCCTTGTGAAGCTGAATAGAGAACACGAGCAGGCCTGAGCCCTGGTATGTTCATTTCCAGACATTTCTAATGCATGCTTTTCCACGTTGCTTTGATAACCCTTTGCTTCAACGTAGAAGATCATATTTAAATTACTCCTTTCAAACATGTCTTTCTTCCCAGAGCCAGGGCTCAGAGAATGACTTAACATGGCTTTTCTGGCTCCTGGGAGGGCAGGCTGGAGACTTAGTCACTATAGCAATGACAGGTTCAGATAAACAGCATCAGCATATAAATAAGCTGCTAGCACAAAGCAGCTGCTAGCTCAGAAGTTTTTACCTCGCACTAATTTCACCAGGATCCTACTCTGGTTTTTCCTTTCTTGAAAACTCTTTAAGAATCTCCCTCTCTATTTCTTTTTCTATCCTAACTTTTTATACATTCCTAATACGTTCTCTGAAAGTCATACAGGGTTGGCCATAGTGCAGGTTCTAGTCAATTACAATACATAGTAAAAACACACCACCTAATGGCATTGCAGTTAAGGATGAACCACACAGACACATACAGGGTGGTCCCATAAGATAACCTCACCTAGTGACCTGGTGGCCTTCCTGGTTTGTGAAACACACATTCCATGGCAAATCACATAACAATGCATTTCTCAGGACCTGTCCCTGTGAAGTGACCCTAGCTAGATGCAATTCTTTATCCCTAGAAAGATCAGAAAGATCGCAGAACACTTGCTACAGAGCAATAAAACATTTTAGACGTACTTCTGCTATCTTATTTTCATAGGATCCTACCAAAACAACACCCATCCTGTGTAAACACAGTCAACACACATTAAAATTCAGTCTCCACAACAATCTATTGAAATGTTGCCCCGTTTTATAGAGAGCAGTTTCATAGAATTCAGTGTTCACCCCAAACTCACATCACTATGTGGCAAAACTCGCAGTTGGGCTCAGATCTTCCAATGGCTTTAAGTCTTTGACAAATCCACTATTATAGGGAAAGGGAAAAGGTTGGACTTCCTTTGGTTGTGTTTCAAGGTGGTCTTTCATCTCTGGGAATAAATAGCTCATAACTGGAAGTAGACCATTTTCTTTCCTAATAAGATAAATGTGGGCTTTTTCATGTTTTCATTTGTTTTTTCTCCAGCTAATAACTAGAGAAGTGAATAGGAAAATAGCTGTTTTGGTGATTTTTTAATTTAACATTTCTTGGCCATGTCTTCTAGACACTAGGCACCTGAAGAAAAAAAGGAATGGTTTGAGAATAGATGATCAAGTAATAATCTTCCTGCTTAATTTGTGGGAGTTTAAAAAGGTCAAATATTATGCACAAAAATTTTCACATGATGCTTGTCATCTGCTAGCACTTACAATTTTAGTTTGGGGGAAACAGTAATTAAGAATAGTGTCTCATTTTACTAAAAATACTACATTTTCTCATTGAAGAAAATTATGCATGCTAACAGAGGTAGAACTATAATACAGAACATTTGAATAACAATAGTATCCCAAACATCTTGCCTCATTGTTACTTTGTCAAAGAATATGCCCTTTAATGATAAGTACAATAAGAACAAATGACACAAGAGAAAACAATGTAGGTAAATAATATAAAAGGAGATGATTAAAATTGATTATTACTGTACTACAGTCATGGCTGGGGGAATTTTAAAAAGGAGAAGTCATGGTTGTGTAAAATAGTTGTATTGAGCCTTTTAAAAGTCAAATTTAGAGTGTTTCTAGTTTCTGACCAGATATTAGGACAAGAGGTGACAGAGAGACCCCCATTAAAATGCTCGGTGAGCACTCCAGAGGCTGCCTTCGAGTTAATCGGTAATTTTTCACAGACGACATCTAATCTATGAGTATAAATTACTTTGCACTCTTATTATTCCTTAATTGAAGAGCACCAATGTGAAATTGCCATAGATATCACAGGAATGATTCTAACCTCAATTAACTTTGGTAGAATTGAAGCCCTTTTTTCCCTGAACTGGGACTATTGTCTGACATCTTGTATTTATTTAAATTGTTGCTGGAAAATTAGAGAGAGACTGTGTGACTAGGTGTTTTATAAGGATGTTCTGGAGCCAAAGGAGCATCTACACAATCTATTTCTATGTTAATCTATGCCCATCGAATGCAGCTGTTTTATGTAACAGATGTGCAGCCAGCAGTAGCTTAATCTCCCCCAGATTCCACTTGGCAAGTGGAGATTAATAGCATTCATTTTTTTTCAAAGTAGCAGTAAGAGTCTCTGTGATTTTTAATTCAAAAGGCAACCAACACTATTATTCTTTAAACTAATTCTTCTACAGACACACTACTGTTTAATATACGAAACATAAGATTTCTGTCTGGATTCCTGGAAGGGCAACATGAGTAAATGTAACACTATATATTCCATTTTATCAATTTTTAAATTTGTGTAAAAGCATATTGCCAATGACAGCTGAATATTAATATGTAATGCTTAAAATATCTTTTTCTGTTCACTCCTAATGAGTATCATTTGGGAAAATATTCTTGGTTTATTAGTTGTTACTTGGAATTAAAAGTCATGAAGAAAATAAATCAGGTGTATAATTACACAGAAACTGAACAGATACAGGTCAAATTATCTCTACTAAAACTATAAAGTGCTGATGAAATTAATTGCTTCCCAGTTCTTAATATTACTAGTAAATATTCTTGATATCAGGGAATATATGTAACTTTTGGTGTTTTCTAAAGTAAATTTTATAAGTTCTGTATTATAACATATTGAGTAATTCGTGTTTTGATTCAAATATTCTGCTCAATTAGTTTTCACATTCTTAAATCCTATAATCAGACCAAAATGTTGTCTCCGTGTCTCATATTAGATGAAAATGTTACCAAATATGGTGACCTAATATCTCAACATGGAACCTAACTGACATTACAAGGAGACTATCAAAGGTGACTCTAGTCATCATAGAATTGCATTCACTTTCAATTCAATTTGACATATTTATTAATTTCCTATTATATGTCAAACTCTAGGAATACATACTATGTGACCTTATTCATTCAATAGTAATTTAGCATAAATTCTTTTATCAGGTTGTTTAGCTAGTCTGAAAGCAAATATTCTGGGAATGAGAATGTTAGTGTTGCTCTTGAATAGCACTGTAACACTGCTAAAGTTAGAACAAAGAGAACGATCTTAATGAAATAGACATGGTAAGATTCCCACCACACTTCCACTTTGACTGTGTCAAGTTCAATGAAAAGGAAATCGCTAATCTTTCACCATACTGATTGTTCATTGTATGATTTTATGTCTAAACCCAGCTGTTTTCTTTGCAAGTCCAGATTTATACACACATACAAGATTCTGTGGGAGAAATAGGCAAGGCTTGTATGCTCTAGTGAAGGCTCTCTGGGATGACCCTAGCTCCATTTTTAGTAGGGTCATTTTCTGGATCCAAAAGGAAGCAAAGTCATGAATAAATGCATGGTTAAGTAGCTTGTAATGGAGAAAAATGGCTTTCAGAGGATACAAAGATGGTTTTTTCTCCCATCAATATCTTCAAATGCTTCACACACAAGGATAATTGTTTTAAAAGACTAACCTCAATAAATATGTACTATCACCAACTGCCAAACATTTGTTGAGGGTTTATTATTATAAGGATATATTATATAATAAAGAACTGTGATGTTTGTGTTTTGGATCACAGTGTGAGAGACTTGAACCAAAAATGCACACTGACAATCAGCAGGTGGCCACACTGGTGAAAGATCAGCAGGAACCACAGGATGGATAGCAAGTCCATGGTAGGAAAGGAGATTAGTAAATTGAGCTGTTCTACACTCAATGCCTATAGATACTTAACTTCATTACTTTAAGGGCTAGATAGGCATACAGAACAGAACAATTATTTTTCTTCATTTTTGATGCATGTAATTATACATAAGAGTAGATTCTTTGTTATGTATTTGTACATACAAATGATATATCAATATAATTTGGTCAATATCATCCCTCAGTTTTTTCACTTCCCCTTATTTTTCCTTCCCCTATGTACCTTTCTTCTACTCTACTGGTCTCTCTTCAATGTTCTTGAGATTTCCACCATCCAATTTTCTTTTCCTTTTTCCTGTCTAGCTTCCATATGACCATTAACTTGTATTTGATTTCTTTCACTTAACATAATGTTTTCAATTCCATTCATTTTCTCTCAAATGACACAGATTCATACTTTTTTATGATGAATAAAACTCTATTTTGCAAATACACCACATTTTCTCTATTCGTTCATTCATTATAAACACATATGCTGGTTCCATGGTTTGGCTATTATGGTTTGTGCCACTATTAACATGAGTGTGCAATGATGACTTTCATTCTTTGGGATGAATGCTAAGGAGTGGAATATCTGGGTCTTGTGGTGTTTCCATTCCTATCTTTTTAGGAACCTCCAAACTAATTTCCATAGTGGTAGCACTAATTTATAATCCTACCAACACTGTATGCATGCTTTCTTCCACATACTGTCCAGCATTTACTATTGTTTGTGTTTTTGGTGGCTGCCATTCTGACTGGAGTGAGATGAAATCTCAGTATATTTTTGATTTGCATTTTCCCTAATTGCTAAAAATGTTGAATATTTTTCATATATTTGTTGGACATTTGCATTTCTTCTTTTAAGAATAGTATGTTTAGTTCATTTGTCCATCTATTAGTTGGATTATTTGGATTTTTGGTAGTAAGTTTTTGAGTTCTATAAATATTCTGGGTATTAATCTTCCATTAAAAGGATAGCTGGCAATGATTTTTCTCTAATTCTGTGGGTTCTCTTTGCATTCTTCTGTTTTTCATTTTATTTTTGGGTACCAGGAATTGAATCCAGGTGCACTTAACAACTAAGCCACATCCTTGCCTTTTTTTATTGTAGATTTTGAAACAGGATTTCACTAAGTTACTTAAGGCCTAGAGCTACATTGCTTGAGTTGGCCTCAACTTATGATCCTCCTGCCTCAGCCTCCCAAGCTGCATGGATTACAGGCATGCACCACCATGCCCAGTGTCTCTCTTCACAGTCTTGTTTCCTTTGTTGTGCAGAAGCTTTTCAACTCAGTGCCACCCATTTATTAATTATTGGCATTTTTCCCCTTAAATTTAGGGTCATCTTGAGGAAGTCATGGCCTGAGCCTGTGTGTTAGAGGACTGACTGACCCTATGTTTTATTCTAGGACTTACAAAGATTCTGATCTAATTCCTAGGTCCTCGATCCATTTTGAGTTGACTTTTGTGCAAGGGTCTATTCTCATTCTTCTACACTCTTCTTTCCTAGCACCATTTGTTAAAAAGGCTTTTTCTCCAATATGTTTTCAGCACCTTCGTCAAGGATCAGATGGTTGTGCCTGTGAGTTTGTCTCTGTGTAAAACAGAATAATTCTGAAAAATCAATAACACAGGAAACTGCGTAATTAATGCATTTACAAATAGGAAGGCTGTTACTTCTTAGCCTTCTCTATATTACAGTGAATCAGTCTTACATTAGGGAAGATTGTACATGCCTCTTCATAAAACCTGTACAATATTTGAGTCCTCATTGTCGTTTAGTTTTGTTTTGTTTTTGCATTACTTGGTGGCCAACATCAAAGTTTGTTCTCCAGCCTCAACAGAACTGTGTCTATTTTCAGTTGAAGACACAGTCCATGTATTAAATGACTACCATGGGACATTTCATGGTGATACACACACTTGCAAACTGTAAAAGTCTTCCTTACCATTCAGTGTGCTTCCTTTTAACATGGCTTATCCATCCTTATGTGGCATGAAGTATATCTGAATGTTTGTGAAAGAAAAACCTACCTCTATTTTGTTTCTAAGATTCTAGCCCACAAAACCCTCATGGCAGACATTGTAACAAGACTTTCTTGTTCATGCTCTCATTCCCAAGTCTACCTCTTATCAGACTTTTCATCTAAAAGATATCATCAGTGCAGCCAAAAAGTCTCTCCGCTCTTTCCACTTAGTTATCTATAGCCCCTTGGTAGTTGGCAGCTGTCAGTTAGAACATGTCCTTGTTCACTATCAAGCAGCCCAGCTCAGAGGTAGACAGCCTAAGCCAACAGTCTGTTATAGCTAGCTCAAGGAGTCAGGTGCCACGATCTCAGCTGGAAACCACCCGGGCTGTGAAGATTGACAGGTTCAGGCTCCACAAAGAAGACTACTACTCTGCTTTCCCCCAACATGTTACCTCGTTAGAATAAGGGCTGAGAGTGTCTGAAGATATGCCTGAAAATTTGCAATACGTATTGAATGTTCATTATAGATTCTTGGGAAAGATAATATTATACAGGACATGACTTTAGTCTATGTCTATATTCAAGAAATAGGCAGACAAGACATGACAAATTCATTCATATTGGCTGGATTAGTTACTGATGTGGATCACTGCACAATAGCATCAGCTTCAGTACCAGACTTCTGGCTCCGCCTTCATATTTGGAAAATGGAGCAAGATCATTAGCAAATAAGAGGATCTGTAGAAGGCACAACAGAGCCAAGATCTTTTCCTTCATTCTGTGAATTTGTACGTATCGCTTCCTGTGTGCTAGAGGCCTGGTGGGTGATAGTAAAATGGATTTTTCTCTCCCCTCAATCTTCTCCAGTGCTTACAGTATAATATAGAATGGAGTCATGCATACAACTAATTGTTTGCAAAGATTACCCTCAATAAGTACATATTGTCTCCATTTTCACAAGCATTTATTGAGCATTTACCATGGTTTAGTCACACACTAGTGACATAGTATAAGGAAGTCTAAAAAATATATGTTGGATTACACTGTGGGAGAATAGCACCAAAACTGGGCACTAATCCAACATGCAATCTTCCTATTAGAGTTCTTTATATTTTTTCCGTACGATCACCTTCCTAACCTCTGCTTCTCAGTGGATTCTCCATGTTTAGGGATCTTAAAATGATGAAAAATTTGAGATGACAACTTTAAGGAGTCCTAAACACAATGTAATAGTTGCATTCATAACTATGTATTTCCATCTTAATGGTATAACCTTACATTCTGAATCAAATGATGCACACACTAAGTCCTATTTTCAAGATGCTAAAGACATGCCTATTACATATTATACCTCTCCTCACCTTTTTTATTATGTTGATGATTCATTTATTGTTCAGCAGTAAGCTGAGAACCACATTTATTCCTCCACTTTCATCATAGTATAATAGCTCTGAGACACATGTTAATTTTTTTGTCTCACTAAACATGGTGCCTTGTATGAAGCTTGTCACATGCTGCCAATGAGTGTTCCTTTGAACTGAACTCTAATATACATTCTGAATGCAGTTAAGTCTTCCCACCTCCTTAAAATTATATAGTGCTAGATAGAAAATATGAAGAATGGAGCCCTCAGGGCAAAGATATAAAGTCAGTGTCTTTAAGTTGCATGACCATGGAGCATGGCTCTTTCTTGAAATAAGACTAGAAAGTTCTGTCCCCAGGAGCTCTAAGTGACAGCTGGCTGTCTTTAAGATGAGTACTCATATCAGCTGAAGCTTCTTCATATTCCCTTTAAAATTAATGTAAAATTGAATGAGTCCTTTATCCACTTACCTACTTTATGAAAAGTGAGACTTATTCTACTTAAACGAAGGCTGAAGAAACCACAAGTCGTTAGCCTGGAAATACTTTTGATGAAAGACAAATTTCCTATTGAGTTATGTTTAAAACCAGGGGAGTTTTCTCTCACTCCTGTTTTTTTCATAGTTATTTTTCTCTTCTCTGATTGTGCCTTTGTATTGAAAGAAGTAGGCTGCTGTGTTTCATTGTTACAAATGGGCCATGCATTTGTTCTAGTGTGTGACCTGGGGAAAGGGGAAGATTATATTATCAAGGAATAGAAGGTTGGAGGCTGGAAGATTTGTTAAGGGAGAAAAAAGTTAAGTATTCTGAAGAGAGATGCTTTAAAGCGTAGGAAAAGTCACCCTTTAGGTTGTTACAGCAGACGAATATTTTGTTTTTAAAAAAGATCATACATAAAGCCCTGCTTCATTATTAAAATAGTAAATGTACAAAATTTTTCAGAACAAAGACTTTCAGCCTTACTCTGTCATTAATTCACTAGGTGACGTTAAACTTTTATCTGCTAATCAGGCTTTTATATAGGTCAAATGAAACATGGTGTACAAAATACTTAGTTAATTGCCGTGCATAGAATAAGACTCTCAATAAGTTCTACTTATATCACGTAGAACTAGTAATCTTTATTATTAGTTGCTGTATAACTAAAATTATGTAATTAGTCTGTATTCTGTGTTCTATATACTTACGTGTTGCATAACTATGGGAAAATATTCAGATGAACACATCAGTAAGTGATTTGCACATTGTGTGAATCTCATGATGTCTACTCACAACAAACTTGATGGCCATAATGTCACCAGGCAATGTAATTTTAGGCACCTCTGTTGTGTATTCATTCTGTCATTGACCAAATCACCGTTATGTGGAGCATGACTGCATATTCATTGAATTTTATTTTTATTTGAATTTTATTTGATTTGAAGTAAGAAGTGATTTGTTTTGAGGTTAAAAAAAGTTATAAAAGAAAAATATATCACTTGGGGAGTATGAATCTGATGTAGAGAAATTTTGAAATGGCAAAGGAAGCAAAGTAGAAGGATACTGGCTTAACTGAATGCCTGGAGATAGACTCTTAGGTCTGGAAAAGAAAGAAACAAAAAACCTTCCCTTCCTGAATCAAAGGATCAGAGGAAAATAGAAGGGAGATGAGGTCACATTAGTGAAACAGACTTGGTGTTGGGCCTTGGAGCCAAGTTTGAGAAGTTAACATCCTTTACTTCTGATCATTAATAATGCAAGAAGAACTATGGCCCCACTCAGGGGAAGGAGTAGCTGTGACCTAGGATATATAATCAAATATTGATCACCCTCTCTACCCTTCGAGCCTTATTTGTTCCTCTGAGTAAGGTGCATTTGGTCAGAAACTGACATGCTGTTTTCAATAAGAAAAGGATTTTTTTTTTATTTGAGTAAAGTATCACGATACTCTTTCAGCCTAGCGGTAATTTAAGGTTTGCTCTGATTTTTTAATTTACTGCTATAGCCAGTACTGACCAATTTTCATCATGTGCTTTGGTAGAATCTATTTTGAATCATGGCAATATTAATCTATTCCCATTTAAAAGAAAAAGAAAAAAGAAACTGTATAAACATAGGAAACTATCATATTTATAAACTTAAATATTCACAAAAATGGTTAATGAAAAATGAAAACTTTTCAAATGATGCTTACATAATACTAGACTAATTAGCAATTTATAATACATAATGAGTAGATTTTCTTCGTAAGAAATGGTGGGTTGGCATTCCACTAAAATTTTTTGGGGGGAAGAGAATTACATCTATTTACACATGAAAACTAAAGCCGAGCACCTGGCCAGTTTCTCATGGACATCTTGGTGAGCTGCACTAATGAAAAAGGTTACTTTGTGCAAATTTTAAAAAGATATCTGCTGTAGGCCAACTTCCTCATGCCTTGCTAGTGTCCTCAACCATGGGCTACCCTGTGGTACCTGCACGGAGTTTATTAATTGCAATGTACCAATAGGTCTTTTTTCTTAGAAAAGGTAAAAAAAAAAGTACGCTGCATGTTGATATTTCTTTTGACATGGACAACAGATGAAAAACCTAAAAAGAACATTAGTTTCTGAAGAATTGGTACCATTTCCTTTATTATAATTAGCTTCATTCAAATAAATTGCAAATTAAACTACTCTACTTGGCTCTGATCAACAATATTCATCAATATTATTTATTTATACATTTATATAACTGTTAGAACATAGTTCTATACAATGCTGACAAAAAGAATTGGATTAGTTTTCCAAGAGTAGGAAAGTATTTGCCTTAAATATCCTGCCTAGGAAACTGCCAGGTGTTTTCCATCTTCTCCCAGCACAGAATCAAAGGAAACTGGCTGAAGCTGCTTAGATATTTCAACTCTGGAGAGAATTTCCCAGCGAAGAGAATAGTAAAATTAGTTTATAAAGGATTTTTTTTATCAAAATAAATAGAACCTTACAGGCAAAATTAAGGACTTTATTGGCCCACGTTTTCAAACCCAGTTTTTTGTTTCCTTTAGAAATAAAAGACTAGAGGTTGGGGATTTAGCTCAGTGGCAGAGTGCTTGCCTAGCACGCTCAAGGCCCCCGAGTTAGGTCCTCAGCCCTGAAAAGAAAAACAAAAAGAAAGAAAAGGAAAGAAATATAAGAATAATTTATCAATAAAATCAGCATTTTAAACTGCAACAAAACACCAATAAAGGTGTATAGTATAGGTCTTGCACATTAATTTCTAGTTGGGATTTTTTACTTGGGGGAAAATACCTCTGTCCGGAAAAGTTAAAGGTGGATGAAAAGTGTTCTATAGGCAAGGTAAACAAGCAGTTAGTTTCAAATAATTTTTTTTTCAATCCATTCCTATAACAAAATAGCATTATATAAAAACAGTTAATTAGTAAAGAAAGCAGGTGATAGAACATATACAAGGTATTATTTGAGTACAGAAATCTACAACTTATTTCCCTTTTTGAGAACTGGACTAAAAGACAGAAAAATTGGGGTCATAATCAGCTGTGTGACATCAGGTACATTACATTCCTTCTCTCATCCTTAGTTCTCTCCAGCTGTTAATATCACATTAGTTACTCAGGCCTTTGTAGTCCTAATATTTTTTTGTTTTTGTAGAAATTCCTTACATCTTACATTTTTTATTTTAATTTAAACTTTATTTATTTAAGTAGCAAGGATTGAACCCAGAGGTGCTTAGCCATTGAGCCACATCCACAGCCATTTTTATTTTGAGATAGACTCTCACTAAATTATGAAGGGTGACTTTGAACCTGCAATCCTCCTGCCTCAGCCTCCCGAGCCACTGGGATTACAGGTGTGTACCATTGTGCCTGGCATGAGTTCTTTACATTCTGTAAGACGTCAGTGTTCTCAAGTGTTAGTGTACATCAAAATTGCCTGGGAAATTATAAATAATGCAAATTCCATCCCAAGGAATTTGGGATCTATCTAAATTCAGTAGATAAAAGGTCCAAAAAAATCTTTTTCACACACTCCATGCATGGTGAGATCACAGGAAAGCCAAGGAATATACGTTGAAGAAAAACTGGAATAAAACCAAACTGGAGAATAGCAGACATGTCTTAATTAGATATTATATATCGACTAAGTGACGAAAAGTAGGTATGCAACAAATGTTGATTTGATGAACTGTGCTATTAAAATATTCACTCCAATGCCTTATATATACTGATATTCAATATTATCTGACTTTCTAAGAGAAAGAAGGGATATTTCTAACAGAAGGAAGACAGGCTAGGTCCCTAAGTAGCTAGAAAATGATATGGAAATGCTTTTTTCACATTCACAAATTAAAAATCCTATCTTCTCTTCAACATAGCCCCCCTGTAATCCTCAGTGTAAGAGGGGAAAAAAATGAATTCTGAACGTGTACATTTTTTTCGGTAAGTGGCATAATAACAGAATGCTCTTTTTATTCTGAAAAAAGACCAACTCTTTACATTAAAGTGCTAGAAAATCAAACTGTCACTTCAACCCACAGCAGCTGTCTCTTGCACCACCTCTGCCAAATGTCACCCTTCCTCTCCGGGGTTTGATTCTGCTATTGGATCTGGGGGAGTAGGCCTCGATGAACAGCTTGTAATATCAGTCTCTGTGCCTTCAAGTCTCAGATTCCTTCTCATTTCACCTCATGTATATTAATACGGAGATTAGTTTCACTTTTTTCTTGAATAGCTAATCACTTGGCAGCCAACATCCAACTGTGGCATTACAGGTCAAATCAGCTGAAAAGGACAGTGACTTCAAGCTGGAAAATATAATGCTTAGTGAAAACTGCACCCAGGACAGGACCTCAGACTTGTCACCCGGACATGAAAGATTTATTTTCAATTACAAATCTGAACTTAATGTGAGGGCACCCTGGGGGAGATTCAGATCACTGCTTCTTCTAAATTGACCTTCCACTTGTTTCAATATTTCCTTCGCAATTGAATAGCATTCCATGACCCTCTGAGCTGAAGATCCATAATAGCTACTGTAGGAATTGCAGGGCTAGGAAAACTTTTAAAAAATTTCTCTAACTGTTAGCCAAGTCACATGAATAAATTTCTCCTTGTGAGCCTTCACTGGTTAACACGGTAATAGATTTGGGGCTCCAAGCAACACTTCCAATAAATAGCAGGAGCCAATATTACCCTGTTACTTAAGCTTGAGTAAAATCCAAAATTTATCCACATTTTCAATATTAGTTGGATTAATTGTTAAGAGTTAATTCAGAGCTGATGTTCATCCCTTCAGCATTAGTGATAAGATTCCCTGAGGCTAGCTGCTGGTGCTACTAACCCTGACTGGCAGAATTAGTGGCTTGCCTCAGGACATTTTGGGTCCCCTTTCTTGTGTATTTATGTACACTCAGCAGCTGCACCTACATGCATTACATATGGCCCTAATACAGGGTTCATTAGCTTGACATCCAGATATTAACTGGACTCTCAGGAAATATTTTTTAAATGTCTTTGTAATTTAAAATTTGGGGAAGTGAAAACTTGAATTAGTGTTCAAATTTTATCAGAGATCTGATTATGGGGAAGTGGTTTAATATAATTTTGTTTACAGTATAACTGTTATTACTTCTAATCTGACTTTCTCTCTCTTTCTATATGTTTACATACCATTTCTTGAAGAATTTCTTACAGCATTCTTGATTTTCTTGGAAACTAACTAGGGTGCCCATAATCACAGATAATTGTATTTGATGAAAATAAACATCTCACCTTCATTCAATTTATGTTTTAGATGCTTAGTTTTAGTTTTACCTTAGTAATTATGCTTAGAAAATGTTAGGAATGGTGCCAGATTTCTCTGATACTTGTAAATACAGGATATTCTTATTATCTACATATTTAAGCTATGAATAAAATGATATTATCTCATTATATATGTTTTTTAATTTTTTTCTGATATTCAAAGTGCTTGGAAATGGTCAACTTTAACTCTGCAAGCATTCATGTACACGTACTATGCATGTAGCACTGTGTTCGATCTGGGGTTTGTATTAAACAAATAGTGGCAATTCAGTCCTAGCACATATTCACAAAAGACTGTCCAAGCTTAGGTAGCTGTTTAAAAATTGGAATAACTGTTTGAAGTCCTCCTAACAATAACACTTGAAATGAGTCTTACAGACTGAGAAAGGTTGAACCTTCATTCAATCAAGAGACTAGAGGTAATCTGCAGAGCGGACTGCAAATGAGGACCAGGAAGTGATGGAATCTGCTGGGCCCTTCTCATTGCAAAGACATTAATAGGCTCCCTCTGGTCAAATAGGGGACAATTGAAGAATCAGAATAAAGAACGACAATAAAAATTA
Source organism: Aplodontia rufa (assembly GCA_004027875.1). Classification (NCBI taxonomy): domain Eukaryota; kingdom Metazoa; phylum Chordata; class Mammalia; order Rodentia; family Aplodontiidae; genus Aplodontia; species Aplodontia rufa. Next base: position 24,977 of record PVKS010007119.1, on the reverse strand, counting down.
TAACTTCCAGAATAAAATGTGAACCCATGGGTCCACAGGCATAAAAATGAATGAATGATCGAGTGGATACAAATGAGAGAGAGGAGAAGTTTTTGTGTAGGCAATTCCAACTGGAAAAAAAGTGACAAAATTAGCATTTGTTTCAGGTAATAATCATCAACAGATACTAAAGTTAGCACGTGAAAGTGATAGAAAACAGGATGCTTGCACAGTCTCAATATATCTGTCTATTTTATACTTATTCCCTGCAAAGAGAAAAAAAATCATGTTTTATATTACAGAAACCTGGCAAATTACCACACTAACCAAATGGTCAGTGAACAAATCAAAATCATGTGTCTCTTGCCATGATTCATTGAGATGACACAACAGTACTGCTCTGGTTATTTACCAAAAATTTAATAATCTGAATATAATCATGAAGAAATATCAGACAGACTTTAATTAAGGAGCATTGGATGCAATAGGTAAACTGTATTCCTCAAAAAAAGTCAAGGTCAAGAAATTAAGACAGACCAACAAACTTCAAAGTTAAGGAAACAAAGTAAAAAACTAAATGTAATTTGTGATTTCAGATTTGATAGGAAAGAAGAAAAAGGTTAGGAAATAGGGAGGGAAGGGAGAGAAGAAAGGAACAAAAGAAAAAAAGGAAGAGTACTAAAATACAGTATATGGAATATCCAGTTGAAGTGCAGATGATAGTTTTTTATACTATTTTTATATATTTTTGTCATGTTGAAAGTACTCAAAAATAAAATGTTTTCAAGTCAGAAAGTCAGATTAGCTTGTAATAGAGAAGGATGTAATACAAACAGCATTTTTTTATGAACACAAGATTTTACTATCAAACCTTAGGGTAACTTATCATCTCAAAAAAATCCTGATATGTGACAAATAAAACATATAAAATAATGTGACAAAGCCAATATTCATATAAAATCAGCTTAGCAAATGAAGATACAATGTTTTATACTTCATCATCAGAGTCTTTTGGCTTGCAAAATTGCAATACAAGAAATTCAATGTTTGATTTGAATTCTAAGGAACTACTTTAGTGAATTCAAATATGTTTTTCCCTGAATAGAATTCCTTAAATTCAGGGAATACCTTATAATTTGTTATAATACCTTATAACAAATACCTTTACTACCTGAGGAGCAACGAAGTTTTGAAATGTCTTCCCTGCTATGCCCCGCAGAAGAATTTTAAAATCTCCGTTATAAATTTAACCATTATCTATAAGTGCTTAACTTTTTAAACATTTAAAAATTTATTTCTTTTTCATTCTTTTGAATTTTGTATTTATTATCAATAAAAAGTAAAAATGGTGCTTTTTTGTTTAAAATAAGTGGTAATGAGCAAAATATCAGGTTTAGTTGATTAGAGCCAAAGTATTCCTTTCCAATATATGCATTAGGCCCTTATTTATTCAATAATCATTACCGCTTTTAATAATGATGGTTCTGTAGGGCTGGTACTATTGTACTATTATTAACATTTTCCATTAGGGAATCCAGACTCAGGCTGACCAACTTGTCTGAACAATAACCTGCTTTTACACCCTCAAGTTGTCTTAAGACTGTGTTTAAGTCATCTTTTTTGATGCTGTGACTAAAAGACCTCTCAAGAACAGTTTTAGGAGGAAAAGGTTTATTTAGGGGCTCTCATGGTTTCAGAGGTCTAAATCCATTAAAAGAAAAGCTCTATTTCTCAAGGCTCCAGGTGAGGCAGAACATCATGGCACCAGGCTTGTCTCCAGGGAGCAGAGAGCTCAGGGCATCACATTGGGAAACAGAGCAGAGAGAGAAATTCCAGGACAGATATAGAACATATACCCCAAAGGCAGGCCCCCAATGACCCACCTCCTCCAGCCACACCTTACCAGCCTACAATTGCTAGATAAGAGGATTAGCTCACTGATTGGCTTTTATGATCCAATAATTTCACTTTGTCCTTCTGGAACTGTCATATGTAAGCCTCTGGGGGACATCTCACATTCAAACCATAACAGACTGGCGTTCTTTTCACAAATTCTGACTGGTGGGGGAATTTCAAACTCTTGTCACACTTTATGTCCTTGGATCAATACTCTGGGCTAAATGGCTGGTCTATGTGTCTATGTTCTTCTCAGACAGGACCCACTCAGGACTGTCTTGTTTTTCTTCATTTAAAGCACCTACTACCCACTCTTTGTTTTAGAGTACTTTCTGCTAAGGACTTGCTACAGAGAGGATTGTCTCCCAAACTCCCACTTTACTGTTTCCAACAAAGAAAGTGTTTAATCGTTAATCCCCCTGTGGTGACATTATATTAATGGCTTCCTTCATTCAGCAAACAAGAACAGAATGGTTCAATTGGAGGCAAGTATAATGAGTGGAGTTCCTACTCCAGAAAACATTAGAGCATATGAACAAATTATAAAGGCACATTACAAAACACACACACGTATTACAATGGGAACACAAAAGTAAACATTAGAAATGCACAAAATTCACATAGTCTGAAGCTATGTCATGTTTGAAGCTGTATAGCATAATCCTTAGGTACCTAATTCCTGAAGACCTTTCTTCTGTGGTAGCTACTGTGGCTCCCTCAATGGTGTGCTTTGAAGTGAACTCTGCCTTTAAATCCATGGACACCTCCTTGCATAATCTCAGAACAATCAGAAATAAGCAATTTTTTCTTTTTGCTCAGTGGCCCTTTTAGAAGGTGAATTTTCCTTTTTTGTGCTTCTTTGCAGAGAAGTTATTCAAAATTCACAGGAATTTTGTCAGTTTTGGTATCAGGTTCATATTTGGTATGTAGATTCAAATAGAAAAGAAGTGATGATATTCTAAGGGTATGTTGGATGAGCTTTTCGTGTCATATAGAGGAAGAATGTGAACACTAACAGCCTTAAATTGTGGCTGAGAAGAGAGGCAAAAACAATGGGGCTGTGGGCCATTTTCCCAGCAGTATCTTGTGCCATTATTGAAAGGGGAATGACGTACATGATTTTTTTCTCTTTCTTTGTCACTACCTATCTTCAAAGGAAATCTAGTTGAAATAAATATTTTGATTTTTTTTTTTTTGGATAAAGGATTCACAAAATGTTGATTGAGATGGATTAAGCTGACTTGCTTTTCTTGGAGATGGTGAAACTTGAGATTTTTGTGGACTGAAAATAATAACAAAAATCTACAGGTGTTTTCTGTCCAGGCATCTGTTAGCAGTTACCTTCGTTTTCCCCAGCATATGCCTCAGTGTCCAGCTGTCAGTCATCAGAAGCCTGGGCCAGGAACTCAGTTTGTTCTTCCTAAAGATGAGTCATTAGAGAACAAATTACCTCTCTCTCACACACACTCAGGCACAAGAATAATAATAAAGATGTAAATTCAACAAATATAGAATTTTGGAAGCACCATGTTGTAAGGTATTACCATATCAACCTTATTTCCAAGCAAGCTTCTTTTTACCAGCAGATCCATAGAAAAAGGAAATTATTTTAACTTTGTCTTTTGTTGCTTTCCAACAAAAATTTAGACAGTAGCTTTCAAGAGAGCACAATAAGCAGGAATCAAGTGTAGGTGATGGGTAATTAAATGGTACTGTGGGTATTCTGTTTCTCTCCAAAAACCCTGATTTTTCCAATTGGGTTTTTACTGATAAAATATATATTTTATGGTTAAAAATTAACTTTATCATCATAATCATTTTTAGTGTAGATTATTAGTTCACTAAGAACTAAGTTCATTATTACTAATTATTTTGACATTGTTTTGCAACAGGTCTCTAAAACTTTGTAATCTTACACCACTAAAACTATACCTGTTAAACACTAAATTGTGCCTCCTTTTCCTTTTCCATTGGCCATCACCTTTGTGCTTTCTGCTGCTCTGATTTTGACTACTTTAGATATTTTATGTAGGTGGAATTATACCATATCTATCCTTTGATGACCGGCTTATTTTACTTAGCCTAATGTCTCTGGGTTTCACCTACATTGTAGTGTATGATAAGATCTTCTTTTCTAAAGCTGTGTGATGTCCTATTATATGCACATTTTCATTATCTGCATTTTTTTATTTGTTCATAAGTCTACAAACTTTGGGTTACTTCTACTTCTTGGTTATTGTGAATAGCACTGTGATGATCATGGGTTTGCAACTTGATCCTATTTTGCATTCTTCTGGATATATATCCTGAAGAGATTGCTAGAGCATATGGCAATTCCATTTTTAAATTTTAGAAAAATCTCCACACTCTTTTCTATAATGGCTCCGCTGTTTTACATTCCTATCGACATAAGGGTTCCAAATGCTCTGCATCCTTGCCAAAAACTTGATCTTTTCTGTCTTTTGGTTATGACCATCCTGATGGCTATGAGGTGGTATCTCATAGTGGATTTGGTTTGCACTTCTTTAATTTTAGTGATAATGAACATCTTTTCATGTGCTTATTGGCTATTTGTGTATCTTTTTTGGAGAAATGTGTATTTAATTCTTAGCCTGTTTTTATATTAGTTTATTTGTGTGATTTTTTTCTATTTATAGAAATTCCTTATATATTCTGAAAATTAATAGCGTCAATTATATTATATTAGTCAGCTTTTTACCGCTGCTTCTTATTCTTCTGGCTTTTATTTCATCCCAGCCTCCAACCTATTGGAGAGTACTGCCCACACTTTGGGTGGGTCTTTGTGTCAATTCACTATCCCACATCCTAATCATTCCTAAAAACACCCTCATTGTCATACCCAGAAGATTTAATTTTAGGAGCCTCTTAATCTCAGAGGCACTTTAATTAATCTAATCAAGTTGACATTTCAGATGGACCATTACATGAGTAACTTACTTTATTTTCTCCATTCTATTGATTGCTTTCTCACTCTGCCGATTCTTTCCTTTGATGTATAGAAATTTTAAGTTCAGTGGAGTCTCATTTGTTTTTTCTTTTGTTGTCTGAGTCTTTCAGTCAGTTTTTTTGCTCCTGCAACCAAGTCTGGCAAGAATAATTTTAGGAGAAGTTTATTTCAGGCCCATGGTTTTAGAGGTCTTAGTCCATAAACAACTGACTCTACTCCATGTCTTCAGGTGAGGTCCAACATCATGGCATAAGGGTATAGCAGAGGAAAACAGTCAATGCGGCACCAGGAAGCACAGAAAGACTAAGCTCAGATCACAGCATGTACACCCCCAAGACATACCCCCAAACACCCACATCCTCCAGCCACAGCTATTGTCTACAGCCACCACTCACTTAATTCCTGTTGGCCAATTTATGCACTAATTAGATTAAGGCTCTCATTACCCAGTGATTTTACCTCTAAGCTTTCTAGCATCCTCTTACACAGGAGCTTCTGGGAGACATCTCATGTCTAAATCATAACACTGCTTTGGTATAAAACCCAAAAAATCATTGTCAAATCCAATGTCCTAAAGGTCTTCTCTGCTTATTCTACTTTAATCATTTCAGGTCGTACATTTAGACTTTAATCTATTTTGAGGTTTTTTGTTTTTTTTTTTTTGGATATGGTATAAGGTACAGGTCCAATTTCATTTTTTTCCATGTGTATTTCCAATTTTTCCAAAAATCATTTATTACTGAGATTCTTTCCTGATACAGAGTCTTGGCATGATTTTTGGAACCATTTGACCACATATGACCAAGTTGGGGAATTTTAAAACACTATATTTTGAGCAATATTATCTCAAAGATAAAGTTAAAATGTTTAATCATATTTTAACCTGAAGAGTTTCTTTTCATAGAGCAGCTTCCCCCTAAAGAACAGAATATTTTTCAAAAGTGAATACGGTGAGAATAAAAGGGAGAGTTGTTTGTTGGAAATTTTTAGGTCAATGACTAATTAGAAAAGTTTCATGGGTTTTGAAAGAAAAGACCTAGAATAAGTCAGTGATATGAGATTTACAGCAGGAAACAAGCAGAGTGCAGAAAAACCGACTGGACCTGGCAGCCCATGAGGCAGGGAAACTTAGAACGTGCGATTTCCAGTTGGATTTTTATTGGGAAATATTTGAGGTTTTAACACCACAATTTTAAATCAATTTATATTTAAAATGAAAAATCCTCATGATCTATTTATCTGATCCACATGCGCAGGGCCCTAGAAGGATGCCTCACAGTCATAAAAGCGTCATGTCTGTAAGGCTGACTCCTTAAGGCTGAGTATGGTCTTTATTTTGAAGTACTTATCAATTTGACCCAAAGAGTCAATCACATCACCTATATTGAGGAAACAGCATGAATAAACACTAAAAATTTCTTTTCCACTTCTTCATAGTCTGAACTACACAATATAGACTGAAAAATTATTACATTGTATTTAATGTTTCAAGTAATTAACCACTATACACAGACATTTAAAGATAACCCCACCCCCACCCCAAAAGAAGAAGAGAGCACATCTGTAGTGCAGAATCGCTAACGTCTTACATCTCTGTCGTTCTACCTGCCACCTAAAATGTAAATAAGTGGACTATGCTTTTCCTCGTGCTAGGTTTCTCCTTAAGTACTCTTATTTTTTTTCACTAAGATTCACCCCATTTTTCTGTTTTAACATTCTAAAGCTATTGTTGTGTTGTGAGAAATTTAAATGCTGATTGTGCCAATAAAAAAGCTAACAACCTAACTTAGCTTCACCCCTACTCCTTAGGATCTGATTATCAGAGACCCATGCAAGTCCAGTACATGTCAATAGGCCAAGCCAATATCTTGATAACAGTATTTATCTATTTTTATTTATTTTTTTCCTTGCCCAATTTATTATGGGCCAGATCTGAGTTTTCCATTCAAGTGCCTCTAGAGCCATGTTCTGGTTTCTCTTTAACAACTGAAAAGTAATCACAGTGGCCAGATCAGGTAAACTCTGATTTGAAGCTCAGCCTTCTCAGTAGATCTTCTCAAATCAGTAGAATTAGTACTTCCATATAGGAATAATAATGGCACTCAGAAGTGTTTTTTTACATAATTGATTTTTAGGCAGGAAGAATGATATTAAATAAATTATATTTGAATAAATAATTGAATGATAACTATAGGGGATACATGAAATAGTGCAATAGTTCTCAAGCTAATTGCAATAATGAATTTTGGAGTTAGCCTTCAGTTTAAAAGAATTAATGGTTTTAAAAGGTTTTATATTCATGAGTCAAGTAAATTAGACAGTTGATTTTTTTTCTGATCATTTTATTGCTTCTTCCTGAAAAAGAGGTTGTTTTCATTTGTTTGTTTGTAGTCACTTCTGTTCTATCTTATGAAAATAATAATATGCCATGTTATTATGAATGTGTGACAAACTTAGTCACACATTCCAGGAGCTTACAGATGAAGGCTGGAGCAGGCCAAGTAAAGTTGGTGACTTTCTGTTAAGACTGGTTTAAATGACATTCAGGAAAAATCCTTCTTTTTTTTGAGTTTTTTTTTTAATTCAGAAATTTATAAAATGATCATGAGGGTAAGCCACACCTTCACGTTTCTGCAAAATTTAGTTCCCCATTTATTGGGCTAAAGCTAAACTGTTCAATATAAACTTCCAACTAGAGTGATCTGATATGATTCTGCAGTTAAGAACATAGCAGCTAAGTCAACTAAAAAAGAACTTTAAATGAATCTTTACTGGATAGCAAGATATGGAGAATGCTGAAAACGTATATCATTTGGGTAATTAGCAAACTGTATGTCCTTTGAAGTAGCGAATTATTTAATTTTCCTCATCTTTTGTGCCTAGAGAGGCCACAGGATATTATTTGAATATAAGGTAAGAATCAAAGAATCCATGCAAGTGTCTATGACTCATCCAGGTCTGAAGAGATATGCTCTGATTGGTTGGCTGATTTTAATAATAAATAATAAAAATAAAGCAGCTAATATTCTTTCACAATATAAAACATAAATTACCTCTCTATATTCATCCTAAAGATTGTTTTCATACTGGCTAGGTAAACAGGTGGATACATACATACATACATACTTACACATATATATACACACAGACTTCAGCAAATACAAGAAATAGAATTAAGTGGGAGTAATTCAGTACTGAAGGGCAAAAATGTGACTTGAGGAATAATCCTGGACATTTCCAGACCAGTACATAATTTTTGCCAGCAGATTTGCTCTATTCCGTACTATAGTTTAGTAGTGTAATTTAGAAATTGAATTTATTTGTTTAAAACTTTCTCTGGAAGATATTATGTATTATGTATGAAACTGAAGTTACTCTTTAGAAATTTGTTATGTTTTTGAAATATTGTTATATAAATTCAAAATTAATTGACCAATCCACCAAAGTGGAGAAAATAGTGCAACCAGATATAGAATTGTAGAGAGCATATTATTTAGTTACTTGTTAATGTAGAGTCATTTGTCTAATTACTACGGTTCTCTACATACTACACATTGAATAATGGTTATTTTATTAGTAAGTCATTTTGCATGGGTATAGAGATTCATTTGAAAGTAACTGGAGTTATTCAATGTTATTACAAAGGTAATTAAATTCAAATCCTCATTTTGTGCTTGAGTGGCTTAAGTTATATTCAGGAATCAAATTTTTAACTGAGTATATTTGTGAGATAGCATTATAAGTAATAAACTACCTATAGTATTTTATTGTTCTCGCATTCATTCATTCCCTCTCTTTCTTTTCTATATTCTTTGAGTCCTTTCAAGCTAATTATTAGTTATACTTCAAAATATTGTTTTCCAGGTTCATGCCATCAGTCTATCTTTATAGATTAAAATATTTGTAACTTCATCGTTTAGGAATTTGATGATTCTGTCTTATACCAAAGTTAATGTAACAGGGAAGAGAAAGCAGTTCCCTGCCATATTTTTGTTTTGTATTTTATTATTTCAAACTGTATATTTGACAATCCTTCTGTGTAAGAAGATACTATGAAAATTTCCTTAAGTTATTATGTAAAACAAATAAAAGGTAATGAATGTGACCAAAAAGATATGCTTATTCAAAATGCATTTATAAAATATCAACTTCAAACTTAATAATAATTAATATTTCCAGTGTTAAACACACATACACAGAGGAAACTAAAGATTGTTGTTATGTTTCTTAGATTTTTTTCTTACCTTATAGGGCAAGGACTAACCACTTTCATTTCTTTACACACCAAAGTTATTCAGGAGGATTGTTTTTCAGTCTTTCCTTCAATGATCCTAAAGAATTTTTCATCCACATATTCATTTTGGTTGTAGATTTACTTATTCAACTGATAGGTTCTGCTCTCATAGTCTGGTTTTCATAAATATTGCTTCATTTATTTTATAAAATAAAGAAGTATATTTCAAATGGAAAAAAGCAATTTTATTTAAAAATTGACTCATTGTGCTGTTCCTATAGTGTCTGCAATAACTAATTTTTAAATTAGTTCCATAAATTTACTGAGGTTGAAAATTATATTCCTGAGTATTACTAATCAATTTGCATGAAGTATTACTACATATTTTCTATATATGATATGAAGTCCCTGAAATTTAACAATTTATGAAGCACATTCTTACTTTTTCATTTGTAACAAATGCAGAAATATGACTGATCATAGATGTGCATTTTACAAATTATAATATACAGTTATAAAAATATTCAGTTTGCAAAATCAATGGATTTGGTTAAAGTGGTATGAAAGTAATATCCTGTGGAGTAAACGCCATACATAAGAAACCCACTCAGCTGCTCTTGCCATAATTTATTCTGTACATTTTCTTTCTCAATCTCCTTTGCCATTCTGTCAGTTCAGATCCTTTCAATCTTTCCCCAACCTTGATTCCTTTCTATTCTTCAATATACAGTCCTCCTTGTTATCAGATTTGCTTTAAAGTAGAGCTTTGAGCAACCCAGAAGTGATGAGTGTCTGAACTTTTCAAGACCCTCAGTTATTCTACACTGTTTGCTAAATGAGCAACTCTCCTCAGTTCAGCATATAAGGTGTTCCAAAATATGGTCTCAAATTACCACTAGCACAATGATTCTTTCTAAATCATGGACCATAATTGGTAAAAAAAAAAAATGTACAAATGGATACATGTAAAGAGTTGCATATAATTTTAAGAAATTTCTAAAACTCTTCTCCCACAAGACTTGGAAAATGTCTTTTCTGTACACCCATACTTATATTGTGCTACACACATTTTAAATTCTGACTGTGAGAGCATAAGCTCCTTGAAGACTCACATGGTGTTTCATGAAGTTTTCTTAAATGAACATTCCCAGAATACTTCCTAAATGTCTCCATTAGGCAGCTTGGCTTTTGGAATTTTTCCATTTAGCTCTTTTAGAAATGTTTGAACTTTCTTTATCTACCCTGTTGACCTGTTACTTGTATAACTTGGGAAGTCTTTGGGGAAGATAAACATCATGTTTCAGGTGTCACAACTATTCTTCCTAAACTAAATTATTTTACTCTGGTGGGAAATATCTTTTACGAAAGAACTTGGACTCACGTTGATTAACAGAGGCATTATTTGCATTTAAATGTGATGTCTGTTTAATTCATGTCGACTGAACAATTTTTCTAAGGTGTTTTTTTATTTCTATTTTCCAGGTTTCTTGAGTACAGGGGATCAGGCTGCAAAAGGAAACTATGGACTTCTTGATCTCATACAGGCTTTAAGATGGACTAGTGAGAACATTGGATTCTTTGGTGGTGACCCCTTGAGAATCACTGTTTTTGGATCAGGCGCTGGGGGTTCATGTGTCAATCTGCTGACTTTATCCCATTATTCTGAAGGTAACCGTTGGAGCAATTCAACCAAAGGTATTATGCAGGTTGCAAATTTTGACAATTTTGGTGTCTGCATGCCACCACCATCAGTAATATGTGATACACTGTATATATTTCTCTGTTCAAACTGAGTGTGAGGTTGAATTCAGTAACTGTTCAAAACTATGTTTCTTCAGCTTTCTATGCATGTTTAAATTTTTGTCAGACCCTTTTCTTTGTGTCTTGTGGAACTTGGTAAGGATACCCTTTCAAGCACACTTCAGATTAGCTAGTACTGTAACTTTTTTCTTTTCTTCAAAGGATGGTTTTGGTGAGAATCAGGCAGATATTAGCAGTACTGTCCTCTTTACTTATTCAATACTCAAAATCAAATAAGCTTTTTTAGCGCAGGAATTGCATATAATCTGTTTTCAGGATGATAGATATTTTAAACTCTTTAGGACTACGAAACTAATGGGCAGTCACAGCTGGGTTGTCTGGAAATGTGTGATTTCACTTGTCGTCTGAGGAGAGAATGGATATTTGATTATTTTGCATGCATGATCCAAAATTGTCAAAGCATCAAGGTCACTACTAGAGTCTTCAGTTAAAAAAGAAAATACATTTGATTTTGTGGCTGTTTGTATTTTAAACTGCAAAAAATATTTCCCCCTAAAACTTGGCAAAGCAGCATTGAGCACAGAGGCTCAATGAAATATTTTTCTTGTTTACTTTTTCTGGCTTTGACATCCCTTTTCCAAAGTGCCTGTTCAAGGCTCATCATCTTGTTCATTTATAGACTCCATTTTAACATGTGATTAGTCATCTGCTCTGACAACACAATTAATATAAAAGATTAGAAGACCAACAAAGAACAGAAAATATTTGTTGTTGAAATCTGCAAAATAAATACATTCTCTCCATTATTATATATAGTAGAGAAATAGAGAATATGCACTGACATAGACCGTTTTTTATTTTGTTCTTCTTAATTTTCATTTTATATATATGGAAAACTGAAGTATACACTGTCATCAAAAATTTATGAAGTATCTTAATTTGTGAAACTGAGCTTTATAATTTAGTGTCAACCATAGGATATTTGTTATAGTTATTAAAATTATATTAAATGGGATCTAAAAGAATAGCTAATCATTAAATGAGTATATGTAGAGAATTGTGCTTTATTTAATTTATTAACATAGTTTATATTGCATCTCATTTATTAGTAAGATTCTGATTTGAGATGACAAAATAATATAGTTGAAAACACTTCCAAATGCATGGAGATTTTGGACTTTAATGAAATGGCTGATTTTGAAATAACACATTTGGGATTTTTAATTAAATTTGGTTGTTCCAGCCTTCACACCTTATTAGAGCCAATATATAAGCAAGTTAACATTAGATCACAGGTATAGATTTCTCAGGGTCATTTCGGTTAATATCAATCTAGCATTCAATAAAGAGAAAACCTGTTAGCTCATCAATCAACGTAGCTCTCCAACAGTGGACAGTGAGGAAAACAGTGCCCAATGGTCACCAAAACAGTGGAAGATATGACCTTTCATCACACTCTTCAAGGAAATCTATTTGTACCTGGCCAGAGAGATGAGGGTAGGTTTGATCTTTTCCTAACCCCATTTCTAGAATGAACTGCCTGACTTGACCAGGAGATGATCAGATCTCTTGGAATTATCCAGCTGATTCTGCCTCCAGTGCAGACACTGATTCTGCAAACTCCACAAAGGGCTGCAGCAATGCTCAGACTGCAGCCACCATGTGGCAACTACATCTCGCATACACCTAACAAGCATGGTCAGGAATGATAAATATAAATGGTCTTTCCCAACACTATCTGAACAGGGGATTTTGGGCAACATGTAACATGACATGCTACATTTTCCACCAAATCTTTTTGGGATATATTTAGTTAATGTCATTGAATCCCTTAAATGCAAAAGAATATCATGATATTATCAAAGACACCAGATTTATTTTGATTGTGAAATTTCATAAAATATTTTTCTGAGCAAATGCTGACAAAGAACATATATATATACACATATGTATATACACATACTTTATACACACACACACACACACACATATATATATATATATATATATATATATATATATATATACATTTTTTAAGAGGGAGAGAGGGAGACAGAAAGAGAGAATCAATTTTACTTATGTTTTCATCTGACCTTCGTTTTTTTTCCAATAGTGAGTTGTATATGTGGTGCTTAGATTTGAACTGGGTCCTCACACTTTTAAGACAAGCACTCCAATCACTGAGCTATGACTCCAGCCCCGATATTTTTAAAATTTTCTGTATTTGTATAGATTGCTCTAGCATACTTTGTTTTATCAGAGTAAAAATAAGTTTGTACAGTCAGAAAACCAAAATAAACTTCAATTTGTATTGTTTTACTTTTTAAAGATCTTTTAAAATTAGCCGGGAACACATTATAGACAATTTTAATATATACGTATTGTTAGAGAAAAACAAACTTTATTCATTAAGAACTGCTTTAGCACTATTGTAACAAGAGTTCTTTGTTCATTAGCACATATGAATAATTGTGCATATTTTTAAACAACTGAACTACAAAGCTGCATCTGGAAATTGATAATAAATGTAAAATTTTTAAAGAAAATAGATAAATTATACGTTCAAACAAGAATTTTATTAGAAAGCACCCTAATAAGTAGATTAGGGTAAATGCTTTTGTAAATTTGAATGACACACAGCTCTTATCAAGCTTCATATGGAGCAATAATTTACAATTCTTAAATGCAATTAAGTAAAAAGCAGTGGACCATGTATGTTTCACATTCTGTGATAGAAAATTGCAGTGCACATTCAACAGTGGAAGATTTTAATCGCAAACCCCCAACTGAATCTTTCTGTTCATGGTTTTTTTTCTTTAGCTTAGTGAAAACACTTCAGATGTTACATCATCTTCTAAAAGATGAATATTCAGTACACTATGTCTGACATGAAGATCTGGAATTAGTACGTCCAAAGTGATATTCTGTTTTGTGTGACTTTAGGGCCATCCCCAGGGTATTAACAAATCCCCAGCCCCAGTCTTAGAGTTGGACCACAACAAGTCTTTTTCAAATTAAATCTGGTGAAATTTGACGTATGAAATCATTTTGGGAGAGGACAAAGGAAGTAAAAATGGAGAAAATATCCCAGATAAACAATACTTGGTAAGTCCAAGGACAGAGGATTGGCCCCCAGTGTTTGGTGTTGACTATAAGTGTTTACACACACGTTGAATATAATATTTGGGGCTTTTTCCCATTAGTATTTACAACTTTTCCTCTTCTCCTTACTTACTGCTCCTTGGGGGAATGCAAAATTTAGACCTATTGATTTCTACAACAGATGCCATTCAAAGCCTGACTCAGGTACACCTCTGACTCATTGTACCCTGGGGATGACTTTATGTACCTTCTCTTTTAGGCAAAAACGTCTGTTTCTTGAGATGTATCTGACTTTTTATATACATGTTTAAAAGATCAGATGTTATTGTTTTTGTCACAACATTCTTCAAATGTCACCTGAAACTCTTTGTTGATTTTCCCATAGGACTTTTTCAACGAGCAATAGCTCAAAGTGGAACAGCCCTTTCCAGCTGGGCTGTTAGTTTCCAACCTGCAAAATATGCTAGAATGTTGGCCACAAAAGTTGGTTGCAATGTTTCAGACACAGTAGAGTTAGTGGAATGCCTCCAGAAGAAGCCTTATAAAGAACTCGTTGATCAAGATATTCAGCCCGCCAGATACCACATAGCCTTTGGACCTGTGATCGATGGTGATGTCATACCAGATGACCCTCAGATATTGATGGAGCAAGGAGAATTTCTCAACTATGACATAATGTTAGGAGTTAACCAAGGGGAAGGGTTAAAATTTGTTGAAAATATAGTGGATAGTGATGATGGTATATCAGCTAGTGATTTTGACTTTGCTGTTTCCAATTTTGTTGATAACTTATATGGCTATCCTGAAGGCAAAGATGTTTTGAGAGAAACCATTAAATTCATGTATACTGACTGGGCTGATCGGCATAACCCAGAAACCAGAAGGAAGACACTGCTGGCATTGTTTACGGATCATCAGTGGGTGGCACCAGCTGTAGCCACAGCAGATCTTCACTCAAACTTTGGTTCACCTACATACTTCTACGCCTTTTACCATCATTGCCAAACAGATCAGGTTCCAGCTTGGGCTGATGCAGCCCATGGAGATGAGGTTCCCTATGTATTGGGAATCCCCATGATTGGCCCCACAGAGTTATTTCCTTGCAATTTCTCAAAAAATGATGTGATGCTCAGTGCAGTTGTAATGACATACTGGACAAACTTTGCTAAAACTGGGTATGTACTTAATGAGTGATATTTTGGAATTTTATAAAAAGAATACTTTTAAGTATTCTTAAACAATATGTATTCTGTGCCCAGATTTTTTAATAGATTGATAGCAACATAGAATTTTCCTTTATTAAAAAAATAATTCTACATTGTAGTGTTTCAAAAATCATTAGTTATTATGTTAGTTGTAATTTTAGTTATTGTATTAGTTATTGTTTTTTAGATTATTGAAAAGGCTTGTGTCTCTGTTGCATTGCTCAAATAAGTTTTGAGTTTTAATTACACAGAACTTATTTGTTGCTGCTTAGTAGTAATATATATTATTTCATAGAGCCTTCCAGTTCATAATATTGTACATCATTTGATTCTCCAACCACTTTGTTAGAAAAGTCAGACACTGTTAATCCTATTTTACACAAAAGTGTTCTGAGAGCTTCTTATTCACATTTCTGATACATATAGCAACATCAGGACTCAAATCTTCATCTACCAGTTCCAGATCTCAAGTCCTTCCTTTCCATTGCTCCATTCCATCTCTACTCAATTGCCTATAAGATAGCACATGTATGTATGAACATTTAAATAATTTTAAAAGAATCCTGGAGTACATTGTAGCCTGTTTCTCAGCAGGCAGAGGACAAGATTGTGAGACCTATTGCCTTCCATTAACACCCATCTAGTAATCAGCCTCTATGAGGTTTAAATTTCTGCATTGACTCAAGTTAGTGTTCAAACACAAGCTAAAGCCTTGTTGAGTTACCACTTCAATTAGACATTAATCTAGTGATATTTTGATTAAGAATAGGTTAAAACAATCTTGTTCTCATAAGTTTTTTTTTTCTTTCCCAGTGACCCCAATCAACCAGTTCCTCAAGACACAAAATTCATCCATACCAAACCCAACCGCTTTGAAGAAGTAGCATGGACCAGATATTCCCAGAAAGACCAACTTTATCTCCATATTGGATTAAAACCAAGAGTTAAAGAGCATTACAGGGCCAATAAAGTGAACCTCTGGTTGGAGCTGGTACCTCATCTGCATAATCTCAATGACATTTCTCAGTATACCTCGACAACAACTAAAGTGCCATCAACTGACATCACTCTCAGACCTACGAGAAAAAATTCTGTCCCCGTCACATCAGCCTTTCCCACTGCCAAGCAGGATGATCCGAAACAACAACCAAGTCCATTTTCAGTGGATCAAAGGGACTACTCAACAGAGCTGAGTGTCACTATTGCAGTAGGAGCCTCACTGTTGTTTCTAAACATCTTGGCCTTTGCAGCCCTGTACTACAAAAAGGATAAGAGGAGACATGATGTGCACAGGAGATGCAGCCCTCAGCGTACTACCACCAACGACTTGACCCATGCACAAGAAGAGGAAATCATGTCCCTCCAAATGAAGCACACTGATTTGGATCATGAATGTGAGTCCATCCATCCACATGAGGTGGTTCTTCGGACCGCCTGTCCCCCAGATTACACTCTAGCTATGAGAAGGTCACCTGATGATGTTCCCTTAATGACACCCAACACCATTACAATGATTCCCAACACTATACCAGGGATTCAGCCCTTACACACATTCAATACATTTACTGGAGGACAGAACAATACTCTGCCCCATCCCCATCCCCACCCCCATTCACATTCAACAACCAGGGTATAGCCAGATAAGAGTAAACAAACTATTTTTTTGATGGATTGCAGTAAAAAAATTACTGAAGATTCCTTGGCTTTCAACCTACAAGACTCTCATTATTTAAATAAGGAGGAATATTATGTGAATATACATATCAAGAACTTTGGGGGTTTTGAAAAAAATGAATTGTATATATATATACACAAACCAACTTTAAAAACAAATTGCAATTGCTTGAAGCAATTGTTCTGAATGATACTTTTACATTCACATTCAAGAATTAATTTTTTGAAGATTTAAGTTGCATAATGGAATTAGGCATGTGGAACACCAAACAGGAAAGAACTATGTCTGAAATATTAAAAAATTTAAAAACAACTATGAATATGCACAAGGGACACACCAATGGAATGTCAGATAATTTTCACCAGTTTTTATTTGGAGCTGTTTTATTGTGTAGACCATATTTACATATTTGGATAAGTACACAAAGCACCAATGCTGTTAATGGCCTTAGCGGAGGCTCATGCTGAAATTTGCCAGTAAAACAAAGGAATTTAAAGACTGGCAGGTACAACATTATCACATAAGTGCTGTCAGTATAAAGTTGTGGGGATAAGGAAACTGGATATTTTTAGCACGATGTGCATGATAATTTATATGCTTGGTGGCTGTGCTGCTGATTAAGCCGTAATTAAAATTCTTCTCATCCCATTGGAGTTTTTAATAGAAGCTTCCTCCATCAATTGGCAGAACCTAAAGAAGATTTTAAGGGGCAAAAGTAATTACAGTAAAATAATTCACAGTAGCTTCAATAATAGAAGGAATTAGCTATTAAAGGAATTTGAAGAAACATAGGTATAGTGGTGAATACTCGCTGATATGAATCCCAGAAAAAATTTCCTGTGTTTTTAATGTTCTTTTCATTCCCATCTCAATAATTTATAGAAATATAATCCTAATTGGACTTGTGTTATTGGCTTTATAAGTTGCTGTGATTTTTGTTACTCTGTATTTTGTTCCTTTTGGTAAGGTGAAGTGTGTCCAAAGAGTTGTTTGAAACAGTCACTTATGATATGAGGATGCCCCACTATTACCACTCTGATGACAGTTCTCAGTTAATTGATTTACTCATGTTGCATGACAAAATGTTTACCGATAATAATTCAATATAAAGTTATGTCCCTCTTCACATCACTTATCTTTCTCACTGAGGTTCATTCACTGGAATTTACTCACGCAATCTCAGTAGAATATGACATAGATAAAGAACCTAGGAGAGTCAACAACTGGAAGATTTTAGTCTTACACACGTGTGTGGTTTTAAATGAATATTCTAAGATCACAGGAAACTCTTCATCCCCTGTTTACTAGTAATATCAGTATATCACTGACCTTTCCAAATGTTTGTATATGTAATCCGATGTACATTTATATTAAAAAATGAGATGGACTTAAAGAGCACATCCTGATAAATACTTTCTCTCTTACCTGTACTATATTTCTATTAGACTAAAGTTATGTGATTTTTTTTTACATTTTTTCAGATGACTAGCAATTTTGATAGTTTGTAAGATAATGCAAAGAACTTTCTCTGACAAACTAACTGCAGTAACAGAAACCTTTCTTTTCAGTTACTCTTTTTCAAGAATGAAAGCTTATTATACAAAAAAACAAATTGTATACTACTTGATGGGAACAACTTTGTACATCTTGGCCATGTCACTGGTCATTGAGTGAAATAAAGATAATCTGGATAATGACTATTAGTCAAATGCTAAGAGACATGATCTTTGCTCATTAAAGAGCTAAAATGTTTATTGCTGTTTTGTCTTTTTTTAAAAAACAAAAACAAGAGAAACATGACTGTCTCAAGGAGTCATTTTTCTAGACCAGTCGGGTTTTTGAAGACACACATACAACTTCCGCAGAAAACATGACCTTGTATTTAAAGTCCATTCTCGTCTAAGACGAAACACTTGAAACTGACATAATGAATTTGTGAGCTCCAGAAACGCATGAGGAATATTACCTTTGTATTTTTCAATACCCCTTGGGTGAAGGTGTTGTAGAAATAAAGTGCCAATTGTTTTAAGTTAGAAACACAGGTTCCAATTCTGATCATCAGGGAAAAGGTCTATTGGAAATAAATGTCCCATGTTTTATAAAATAAAAATACCTAGATTCCTTTTATAAGGGCAATTACGCTATCATAACATAATGGATAGAGAGTTATCCTTCTAAAAGAATTTATAATTGCTGAGCAAGAAATTAAACTGACATAAAAGATCAAAGTTTATTTCAAGGAATTTCTTTGATTGTAATTTCCCTTCCAAATTATTAACCATCAGTAAAATGCAGATATGCTTCATAATTTTAAATCAAACCTCTGTTAAAAGCAAAAGGTCTTCAAAATCCAGAGTGGTCTACATGCAGTCTTTGCCTAATGTGGTTATGCTTTAAGACCGTGAACTGCCAATGTAAACAAATAAAAGGAATTGATTACCTTCTGAAATATTGTTTAATCAGAAGACTGTCTTCTTATATTGATTAAACAAAAGATAAAAATAGAAATAGAAGTGACAGCAAAAGAAGATATGAACAAATACTTTCATATGCATTACTTTGACAAAAACAGACGTTCTGTTAGATTTCACTGATAGCCAAATTTCTGTCTACTCTCTGCTGCTCTAACTTTATCCACCAATCAACCTGCCTATCTGTAACATATCTGACATCTACTTCATATTAGTTTTGGGAAATGATTTAGGGGTAAAAAGCATAACCCTATTTTATTCCCTGATTTTTAAAGCAGCATCAACTGTGTGGAATATGGAGCAGCCAGGTTTGATTGCAAATTTCTAGTGGTAAAGTCATTGTGAATGAGTGTTAGCTGTTATTTTTATAATTACAGCCTCTAGTTTTCTGGATGCAAACTGATGTCCCACATTAAGCAGACCATTAAGAACTGTTTTTAAAGCTGAAACATAAATTTTTTTAAATGCAAGAAATAATTTGAATACTGTTAATCAATTTTAACCAATATGTTTAAAATGTATTTATTTAGATAATAGCTTCCTCTAGGGAAAAAGTACTAAAATTAAAAAAAAATTTACCATTATTTATTAATTCAAATTTTCTCACTTCAGATTAAGTTGTAATCAAGCAAGGCTGCTTAGGATTTATATAAACATTAAGCCAAAATGAACTTGATTTTATTGTTTTGCTTTTCTATAACCGTTCTGCCAAATGTTTATCAAGATTAATGTAATTTTACAGCATGAGGTTAGAAATATTAAAGTGACAGATTCCACAGTTTTACATTTTTATTGCACATGTTTACTGTGAACAAAATCTAGTTGACTATTACAGATATTTAATAAATTCCATCATTAATTTTTATGTAAATTGGAACATAATTTGCTAAAAATGTTACAAATATCCAATTTGGAGACATCTTTTCAACTCAAAGCAGAAAATCTGAGTTTGGATAATTTTATTCCTCATTTAGAATTTAAAAATTAATCAAAAATGCTTTAGCCCAGACTTTTTAATCTGTACAACATGAAAACAGTGAGAATTTTTTTTCAAAGCTATCAACCATGTGTACTAAGTAGGCAAACAGGATGGCAATAATTTTCTTATAGAAATAAAACACCAAAATTCAATGAATGATTATTTATGTAAAATAGTGCATAATGACAGCTATTTCACCTGTTGGCATATTCCTATTCAAACACATGATCAAGAAAGGATATAAGAAATGTGGTACTACCACATAGAAATTATTGGGATTCTTTTCTTTGGCGAGTTTCACTGAAATATTTTCACAGGACAATATAATGAATGGGATTTTTAGGAAGTTATGAAACATCATGGCAATCCTTTGATATTAGTAATTTTATTTTTGTCTGTGGTGTTGGTTCAAAGCACCGGCCTTTCCCTTCATTTCCAGTAATTAGTTGTTATAGACTATCACTTTTTAATGTGAGTGAAAATTAGATAATTTGGCTATACTTGCGAAACATGCTCCCAAATAAATTCAGTTAATGAGCACTTCCCTGCTGAGATTTTGTTATCATTCATTTAATTATCTTTCCAAGCTTCACTGTTACAGCAATTGTATAAGCTTTTTAGTCAATAAACTAAAGGAATGTCTCCAATAGCCTTATACCTTTCCTGCACTTGAAACAGTAACAATATACCCATATACGCTTCAGATGTCCATCCGCAGTCTCTAAAGGTCCTCAGAGACTTCAGGTGGCCACCTTGATTCTTTTCCACAAGCACTGTAATTTGATTTTAATCGGGCACTTTGCTCTATTTGTGGTATGCAGGCCAGAAATCAATTTCATGTGATTAGGGTTGTAAAGAATTCAGACTGAAATAACCATGTGCAGGGCTTAAGTGCCTTTTCCTCTTGGAATTTTATTTATAAAATGTATCTTTTTTATTTTGCAGATTTTGAATAATTTAATTTAAAAATGAACTAGAATGACAAGGCTATCAAATGCTAATAAGAAAATTCTATTCGGAAATTCTTGGATTGAATTTGAGTTTTGTATGATATCAAATGGGTCCAAATGACTTCAGAAAAAATTAAGTGATTTTTTTTTTGAAAAAAAGTAACTATTGAACATCTGATTTGATGGTACTTATGAGCAAAAATTTAAATTTCTAACAAACTGAATTTTTTCCAAATGTGGAATTTAATTTAGAAGTCTGCAGTTATTAGGAACAAGCATTAATAAGATTCCTAGATAATTTTTCTAGCCACCCATGATGTACTCTATTGTACATATACCTTATCTACTACATGATCTATAGGCTATTTATCAAGGCACTTTCAGATCCATGTATTTACTATTATATATGTTCCTAAATTTGCAAAAATGTGACAGAATTTAGTACTCCATGGAAAGCCAAGCCAAAGTACCAATAGTGTTGTATTGAAATAAATGATAACATTTAAAGATTTAAAGAAATTCATAAAGGAACAGTAATGAAACTCAGCAGCTGAAATTAAAAAAAGAAGGGATCATTTTTGAATGCCATTTCCAGAGTTGATATCTATATTAGATGGAGTGTTTTAAAAAATTAGTGTTTTTGATTCATTCTTTCTCTGCACTCATATTGTTTAGCAAATTAATGAGTCCTACGTGATGGTTTTGTAAAAATGGGCCATTGGGTTGTCATGATTCAGTTTGTGTTTGGACACCCATGGCTTTCATTAAAATGCATTTATTATCATGAATAAATATTACCATATTTTCCAAGTGGTGTTGACTATTTTTAAACTCAAAAATAATTTCTTCGGTTTGGCATGACCATAAATGTTCCTTTAAAACTTCTATATGTTACCCATACATGTGGTGATGATTCTGAGTTGCTGAAAACAATATTTTTATGATCTGTTTATTTCTTGGTAGATTCAGGGAAAGAACTTGGAGAATGGTGTTTGGGAATTTGGACATACCTTGCCAGAACACAAGAGTGAAAAGAGGGATCAAGAGAAAAAAGGCAGGAGGCAATGAGGGGAAAAGAGGGAAACATCTCAATTTGAACTTATTCTTGAGCTAGTTAGTTAGAGATGTGCTTCTAATAAAGAAAGAAAAGGGATTTAAATAAATCTCTTTAAATCATAAATTTATTGTCCTTAGAGAACAAGATTAATAATGTGTAAGAACACGCAATAAACTTAATCCTTGACTCAAGTCTCAGTCAAATTGTGTCATTAGAAATAAAGAAAAGTAAATCCTAGAGCAGCACATTTCTAATCTTGTACTCTCTAATTAGTAATGACCTTAGGAGAGAAACGATGTAATATATGGTCACCTTTTTATCTGTGTAACCCAGCAAACAAATAGGACATTTGGAACTTCCCCATACATGGCTTAAGCATCAATGTTTCCCAGGTGCTTAAGATAAGAACTGACACTTGTTTTGCAGATCTCTGTACTTGCATATGGCCATCAGTAGCAAAAAAATTAAATGGTTCAAAAACACATTTTAAGAGTTTCACTTTATATGGTCAAGTTTTGATGTTGTAGAATTTGGTGGTGTTGGATATGAACATATTTTTCACTGCATTTTTACATTTCCTTACAGTTTGCAGAATGTTATTTCTGAGTTCAAAAAAAGTCTCAAAAATTTCTGTCAATGTTATGTAAAAGCAGTATTTTCCAGTGAAGTGGCATAATTTGAAGTACTTCCTACTACCCCACTTCTAGAGAGCTGCTTTCAATATCTGTTTAAAGCATTTTTATCTCCCCTGAAAATATTCAACTTCATTTTCAGAGCTGCCCTCCTCTGCGCCACAGGGGATCCTCCCAACAGTTACTACAGCTTCTATTTCCACGAACTCTCTCACTACTATTTATGTCTTCTCCTTCAAGAGTGTGGAATTTGTGAGGCAACTCTTAAAAGGCAATTGATCTAACTAGTGCCTTGGGAATGCTCCCTCTGTTCTCAGGCAGATTAGAAGCAACTGAATATGAATCAAGCAATGAGGAATTAGTCATTCATTCCTTCTTGAATGGCGCCCACCATGTGTCAGACAATGGGTGGATGCTCAAAGCATGGGCCAAGCTATGGCTCACCCACAAATAGACAACTAGTGGAATAATTTCAAAAACATGTACTAATGAGAATTCCTTTCTGTGCTATCCTCTCTAGCAAATCATTGCATGATCCCCTATATTATATGTCATATATGTTTCAAAATAATAAATAAAAATGATATTTAGGGGTTCAAAGCAGTATTAATTGAATTTTACTGACCAAGTCCATCAAACAGGGCAGGTGGTAGTGATCTTTCTCAACAACAAATATGGCAACATCTGAAGTCATGCTATATTATAACAAGATGAGTTGTGGAATACAAAATGTTCAGCTTAAAATTTATCTCATCCACATTGTTAATTGATTCCTTAACATTCTGCCACAGTCTCTGTGATTGTGAATGTCACAATTCTGGAATTTTTCCTTATATTTATCTGTTGCAGTATTTTTTCTTTTGATAGTTATAAAATCTCCACCCCCTGACTTACTTTCAAATATTTGAGGAGTTCTACAATTTCTCCCGTGAGTTATTTTCGTCTTAAGGCAAAATGTTCCCATTTTCAATAGAAATAGCTGGGCCTGTTCTCTATTTCAATCACTGTTCTTCAAAAAATGCTTTCAAGCCAAAGTTTCTTAGGAATTATGTCTAGGAATGACCATAATAAACCCTTAAGTATAGCTGATCTTTGCCTAATGGAGTACCATTATCCAATTCCTTATTATAAAGCTGCATTTTAATATAACTTATGATGGTATTACCTTATTTAGAGGGCACAGTGTTCTGGTAATTCACTTTGAGTCCTACTCCTTACTAAAATCCCTTAAAATTTGTACATATGCCTCTACGCAAATTATAATTTGCATTTTTCCTCATATGTATATTAAAATTATTAAATCATACCTCATTAGATTCAGAACACTATTCCAGCCAATGAAGACCTTTTTATCCATCTTAGAGTAATGAAATCCAATAGGGTAATAAATATCTTTTCTATCTGCACATAAATAATTAACAAAAAATCCTAAACAGAATCAAATTACTGATGAGACTCTAGAGAAATAATAACAGAGATGGTGTCTGTAAGACTGAGAAAAGCAAAAGTTGCCATTTACTGAGCACCTGCTGCTTGCCAGGTTCTGTATTATACCCCACAACAAACCAGTACACACCACTCTCAAAATTAACACTTCTTCATGTGCTTATTCACCAACTCGTTCTTTAAAAAATACTTATTAAGGATCTGCTCTATACGATGAAGTACTTGTTTTTGATAAAACATGGATAAAGAGTAGCCCCTCTTCTCATATGACTAACAGCCAACAGATTAATCTTCCTTTTGTCTACACATAGAGTACACAAGATACTATCAGAACATCTGCAGGATCTCTTGATTTCCATTTAAAATATTTGAGTGCTATGATATTCATCATTAATAAGAAAATTTACATACTTACTCTAGATTGTCCCTTTTAGTATTTCTGTGTCACCAGTGCCTTATATTAAATGATAGAAGACATCACAGAAAAAGAATTCTCACAGCAATCACCTGTACAACAAATCTGTTCATTTAGGCCTGCCAAGGGTAGTCTTCAAATTGGTTGTTTAAAAGCTAAAATAGGTCCTGGGGGGTATAGTTAGTGGTAGAAATCTTGTTTAGTATG